>JAHQIW010001271.1:0-258598 GCA_019055375.1 Parelaphostrongylus tenuis
AAAGGACTTTGACAAGCAAAACCATTATAAAGTCTCTTGATATGAAGATTAACTATTTGCCTAGAAAATTCTAATTTTTTTTTGTTAAAAGACAGTCTTGTAAAAAAATAAATAAACTTTTAATCTCTTATTGTGCATTTAAATCGTCTGTCTTGCAAGGACGTGGCTTGCAAGCACATCTTTTACAATTGATTATATCTAATAGAGGTCTGTGGAGGTGAATGCAGTATGTAGCTGGAGTAAGTGTAGGAAAAACGCGCGTTCATCATTGAGACGAATACGGTACTACCTCTACCACCACAAGTATTCAATTGAAAAAAAGAATTTTTCGTCTTTCCTAGGCATTTTATTATTGTTGGGGAGAACGTTTTGGAGCAGTTGTAAGAACTGAAAATTTATGGATGAATTCTAAAGACAAACAATAATAATTGTTTTTCAAAGAAAGGATCATCATTTTCTAGGGCTTCCGCCATCGGTCCGCCATGTTTCGGCTCTGGTTGAAGTACCATTCCTTTGACTTCGGATCAAAAAACTCTTGACATGCTTTTCCAACTTCATCAAACGATTCAAATCAGCGACCTTTTAGAATTTGTTGCATTGATCGGAAAAAGCTAAAGTCGGATGGAGATGAGTTCGCGCAGCTGAATGAGAAACATCAAGCTCGGTTGCCATTTCGCGATTATTTGACGACGATTCTTCTTTTAAAGCAGCAACCAAATCTTTGTTGTTCAACTTTATTCGACGTACTAAAACAGGCTTGTCTTTGAGGTCAAGATTTTCGGCATGTTTGCATTAAATCCATCGTCCAGTAGCAGATTTGCCTGCTGTGCTTTTCCTTTAAATTTTGTTGATTTTATCGACTGCAAATAGCTGTGAAGGCCTGCTTTCTTCAATAAAGACTCAATGAAACACAAACCTCGATTGTATCCTTGGACAAGGCGGAGGCCTTCGACATAGTGAAAATAAAGACGAATATTGTTTAGGCCTTCAGTGAGAAGATAACACATAGGCAACTGTAGCACTCAAACGACATGCATGAAAATTATTTCGTGCTTATTAGAGTGCTCCAGAACCTTCTTTCCAATATTAGTAGTAATCATTCGATTGCTTAAGTCTCGAAGATTTGAAAGGTATATCTTAGTTTTTGATAGGCTTTTATATTATGCTGCAACAGTTAACAGTTTTCTAACTCATATTCAAAAATTTTTTGCTGAGCAAAGGTTTATCTTGAAAAAACCAGTAATCATTCAATGGGAAATCTCGGAAATTTTCACAGTGACTTTGGTCTTCCAAAGTTAATTTATATTGCGCTGTGACACTGATATTAAGATTTCATTTCACATGCGGTGCACGTACCTCACATCGGTATGTGGATTTATTTGGCAACATTAACATAAAGTCATCGATTCTCAATAACCAGTCGATAGCCTTAATTATGAGGATTGTAAGGGCGTGCTTCTCTTTTGAAAAAGTCTCTTTGCGAGCTGTAGTAACAAGAATAAGAGTGTGTTGCACATTTGAGTACCTTCCGCTGGGCGCAAATTTTCTCTCAGACTTCCATATCCATTCAATAGCGCAGGTTTTGACGTTTTCAATAAAAAGCTTAATTTTTGAAGGACTTAGTGCGTCGATACAAATGAAACAATAGTGCGTTTTGCACTCGGCGCGCATCGCACGCCACTTATAAATTAAGCTGCACAACCGAAACGGCATCTAGTGCGAACCTCCACTTTTTTTTCAGTTTTAACAACGCAGTGAAAACGTTTCTATCAGAAATCATCAGATCAGTGAGTTCGCTCAGATTTGTTCTATCGAATGGTTCCTGGAAGTCTGAATGAAAAGCCGTGTCTAGCGAAAGGCGTTTGCGAGTGAAGCAAACTTATGTTTCCACTTTACAGCGTGATGTTAAAACCATTCGGAAAATAAAAAGGCATCCTCCATATTTTAAATAACCAAACTGTCGAGTAATTTTTGAAACGTCGGAGTGGAAAAGTATATAGAATACTTCCTTGGAAACACATATTTCTGGCCAATAGTTTGCATGATACCGGCATTCCAGACCATTTAGTCAAGCACGATTGTCCCTCCACGCTTAGAATTCCTCAACTATCCATAAGTTCTCAACTTTTACTCACCTGCGTTAACTGTGAAAAAGTGAGGACAAAGGAACTACTGATTTAAACTTAGTTATAATGAAAGTAACTGATGAACTGGTGCCGTATACAGCATGCATCATAATTGTTCTTAAATTGCTTATTGTTTGGTTATTATTTTTTGAGTCACGCATGTCAGTGGTCCATTGAAGAGGACTGACTTGCAGAGCACGATAAGCGTGTTTCAATCTTGCGATCTCGTCAGTCGGGCAGCCACCCTTTCTCGTCTTTTGCCAATCCTGTGTGGCTGCTCCAGTCCCCACACTAAGATTTAGCGACGACAAACGTTTTGATCTCTATGTTTAGTGGAATCATCACAGAACACAGAGCGATGTAAAACGTTTGTCGTCGCTAACTTTTAGTGTGGAGACTGCAGCACCCACACAGGACTGGCAAAAGACAAGAAAGAGTAACTGCCCTACTGACGAGATCGCAAGATCGAAACACGTGTATCGGGCTCTACAAGCCAGTCCTCTTCAATAGACC
Source organism: Parelaphostrongylus tenuis (assembly GCA_019055375.1). Taxonomy (NCBI): domain Eukaryota; kingdom Metazoa; phylum Nematoda; class Chromadorea; order Rhabditida; family Metastrongylidae; genus Parelaphostrongylus; species Parelaphostrongylus tenuis. The sequence continues at coordinate 2,640 of JAHQIW010001271.1, forward strand.
ACTGACATACGTGACTCAAAAAATAATTACCAGGCATATTGAAATTTGAGCCGTGGTCTCAATAAAACACTCGAAACGAAAGATACTTTTTGTTTCTTGATTTCTGCTCACTATGATGATTTTTGGGACTTGCATAAAGGTAGGGACGATCAGAACTGAAGATTATTAATGTAATAGCTTCTGTAAAATTTAGAACAGTTGATTGATTACCAAATTTGGTATGACTGCGTAATAGTCCACCGTTTTTCTCTATGAAAGAAGCATATATATGAACTAGAAGCATATGAGAGAGTAGAGAAAATCGTGCTGTACCGAAAAAATCGAAAAGTCTAATAATTTTTACAAAACTGGGAAAAATCTCAATCAAGCAGCGAAAATCGCGTGCTGCTGCGCAATTCGCTCTAAACGCGTCAATTTCTATAGCCATGCCGCAGTGGTTAGGTGTAAATAAAATCTTATGTCACAAACAACATTATGCGAGTTGTAAGTCAGTGCACTGCCTTCAACAAAGGCAGTGATCGCAAGCATAATGTGCATTCAGCAGCAATTTGAGCCATTAGCAAATTACGCCCAACATTGTGAATAATGATAATATAGAATGATCTCGAAAGTGTTGCGTGTTAGGACGATGACATTAATTTGTCTGGTCTCTCGTTCCAAACATCTCTTCAGTAAATTAATCGATTCGTATTGACTCGATAGGGTGCTATCATGGCCTATGTATGTCTTCCAGTAATAACGGATCGGAAATCATCAGTGTAGAAGAATCAGGGACGTCGAAGTGGACGTCAAGACGGGATTAATATGACTTTCAAGCATAAAGACATTGTTGGTGGCGAATTGTATTTGCTGCTCGCTACCAATGCTTAATCTAGTTCTGGTACAGGTTAGTTTAATAGCAGTAACTGATTCGGACGATGTTATTTTTTACAGATCATTACGTTCACAGATGGAGTGGTTTTCACCTGGTTTCGTCGACTACATGACCATATCTCCTTTCTAGGACCTCTTTTTCAATATAGAAAATTGTGATGCAGTAATTTTCAAATAACAATATTGAACTGATAAATGTTCAATTATTCTATAATCATTCGACAGCTTAACCGAGATTCAGCCTTAACATATCCTTCAGATGGTGACTGATGATCGGCTTATGAAATTTTATATGTTACGATGATAAAGGTCTCTTCTTCGAAGCTTTCCCAACCATTTCCCCTTGCGCTGTCAAAGGCGTTCCTGGTTCAGTGCTTCACTGACGCCTTGAAATATAAAGTTAATTGACATAGTTGATCAAGTCGAAAAAGAAGCTATTTCTTCACGGTTAAACGGTGACATTTCAAGCAGCTTTAGATCGTGTTGAATTACTTTTTAGTGTATTCCATAGTGGACAGTCAATAAGACGAGAGGCCTCGAAATATACAGTCATTTACTCTAATTTTCAAGAATGTTTAAAGCCTTACCCGAAGATGGTACGCCAGGGTCATTGTACACTGTATCTTCACCAAATACGCCTTAATGCTTGCTACAATGCAGGACTCAATGTGGGGCTTAGGTCAGTGACGAGGAAGGCGAGACCTCCTAAGCACCGGTGCATGACTCTGGCGCACCAACCTCGGGTATTTGGTGATTACAGTAGTGAATGCCCTGTCGGTTACTATGTGTTTGTACGCCTGTCAAGAGGATTAGTTTATCAGAACTTACAGCAAGAATAAATCGCTTAAAAAAACAAGCTAAAATGAACAATGATTACATATATTACATCCACATGCGCCAACCCATACAACTGGCTGATCAAAAGGCATATCACGTAACAACCGTTAAAAACAATGCACTGTAGTAGCTCGACTAGTAGCCACTTCGTAACATTAGTAGTATGTCTACGTGGGTCAAACACATGAGGACAAAGAGCGAGAACCGACTGTATTCTACTTAAAATGTTTGTAAACGTTAATCAGGAGACGGGGGGCCAGGGAGGCTATCGTGGTCGCCTCGGAATGACGAAGCCCCAGGGCGGTATGCCGGGTCGACGATGTGTGAGTATCATAGTCGTATAAGTCATATAAATCTCACATTGCATGTTCGAGATCGTCTTACAAGCCCGCTACCCATCCCCGGGGTGAGTCGCCCACGACTCCCACCGCTGGGCTCGTCTCCGTGACCTGAGTTTGCAATTACAATCCTTAGTGCAACATCGAGCAGTCGACCATCAAGCAAAAGGTGGTAAGCAAAATTACGTCTTATGGTCTAAGTCAGCAATTGGCAGTTAATGTTCTATTGTTGAATCAACAAAGCTACATCGAGTCATAAATATCAGTGGTAAGCTATCAATAAGATAAAAGGAGAGGGAAACGGATACGAAGAGGAAAGGTAACCAGACGGCCGCACGGGCCAGTTGAAGGCGCTCGACTGCCGTCGTCGTCGGCTCTATGCCTGCGTACCTCCGCTGCGCATCAGTCCTCCCGTAGCGCAACCGTCGCCTTACACCTTTAAGATTACCTTAACAATCGAGCACGTTAGGTTGTCACTCACATGAGAAAGATAATATGAAAATAGCAATGAATGTTGCGTGAATTGCTATAGTCGAGCCCCGTGAAAGGTTCCATGTTCCTCGTGCTCGTTGCTTCAACCATTGATGCTGCCTACTGTGTTCGTCTCTCTTTGTACCCGACTTCGATAGATCTGCAATGTTGCAGTTAGTAATGCAAAACGTGAAAGGTAAAAGGTGAACTTAGGCCTGTCTGGTTCTTCGTCGGAGTCGTTGGATCTTGCTAGAGGTCCTCGGCATTGTCTTGTTGCGTTGTCGACGTTTTACCGTCATGCGTCTTTACTCGTGAGCGTAGGTGCCATTGTTATGGCGTTGAGCTCCAATTTCGGAATCATGGTGCTGGATCTGATTGATGGCAGTTTGGATTTTGCTGTAAGAAGATGTGATTGATCATTTGTTGTGAGGTATGCTCATGTCGCCATGCAGTGCTTGTTGGCGTCGCGTTTGCTATTCTGCTCCATCGTTCCACATGCTCTAGTGATAGTTGGTCGTCCCGTTTGTAGTCATGTGTCTACAGCTCCTGGTAGAACAGTTTCCCTGATAACGTGGGTGGCGCAAGCCATCCCATAGGATCATATATAGCCGCCACTTGTTTTTTACAATGGATGGTTTGGTTAGGTTTTTCTTTTTTGGATAGTTGCAAGAAAGCTCTAGCTCGTCTTCTTTGGAGCACCACATTATCCCTAACACTCATTGTGATAAGAGCCCCGTTAGATAGAGCTCGATGCAAGAAATCAGAAAATGCTATTGGATGTCAGATTCTTTTAGAACAGACTGAGTAACGACGTTTAGAATATAAATTTGTAGTACCATAATAGAACAAAATTAACAAAGCATATAATATTTAAATTAATTTTCTAGGCGCTTTAACACAAAGCCTTTTACACACGTCGGAGAAGATTTGGAGAATTCGCTGATACTACGTGCAATCGACTTCGTCCAACGACGCATAATGCTGATGTAACCAATGGAGACGGTCGCAACTCAAGTTCACGATCAGGACTACCTTCCACAGGGCGAAAGCGCATCAATTGGGCGAGGCAGCAAACAATCAAAGCACTCATATGAAGCCACAAGTTAACAGAACGATACTGGACAATCTGGAGTCAGCAATACCTCAGAAGATTACAAGAGACACGTAAGCTCAGCATGGATAAGAAGAGAGGCACGACGACCTCACCCAAAGCAGGAACCGTTTTACTTATCCACAAATCGATACCCCCTCAAAACAGCTGGAGAATGGGCCGATTCATCAGCATGCAACAGTCAGACAGTAAAGCGGTACGAGAGGAGCAAGTAAGACTGCCCAACGGACGTACTATCGGGCGACCGATCAATCTACTCATTCCTTTCCAGTTGAACGATGATGAACAGCCATCACGGGCACGAGACGTGAACGATGACCAGCAGAGCAAGGAAGAACCTGAAGAGAGACGATACAACCTACGCTCACGAGTAAAGACGCATGACGGTAAAACGTCGACAACGCAACAAGACAATGCCGAGGACCTCTAGCAAGATCCAACGACTCCGACGAAGAACCAGACAGGCCTAAGTTTACCTTTTACCTTTCACGTTTTGCATTACTAACTGCTACATTGCAGATCTATCGAAGTCGGGTACAAAGAGAGACGAACACAGTAGGCAGCATCAATGGTTGAGGCAACGAGTACGAGGGACATGGAACCTTTCACGGGGCTCGACTATAGCAATTCACGCAACATTCATTGCTATTTTCATATTATCTTTCTCATGTGAGTGACAACCTAACGTGCTCGATTGTTAAGGTAATCTTAAAGGCGTAAGGCGACGGTTGCGCTACGGGAGGACTGATGCGCAGCGGAGGTACGCAGGCATAGAGCCGACGACGACGGCAGTCGAGCGCCTTCAACTGGCCCGTGCGGAAGTCTGGTTACCTTTCCTCTTCGTATCCGTTTCCCTCTCCTTTTACCTTGTCGATAGCTCACCATTGATGTTTACAACTCGATGTAGCTTTGTTGATTCAACAGAAGAACATTAACTGCCAATTGCTGACTTAGACCATAAGACGTAATTTTGCTTACCACCTTTTGCTTGATGGTCGACTGCTCGATGTTGCAGTAAGGATTGTAATTGCAAACTCAGGTCACGGAGACGAGCCCAGTGGTGGGAGTCGTGGGCGACTCATCACCGGGAATGGGTAGCGGGCTCCTATGAAGATCTCAAACATACAATGTGAGATTTACATGACTTATACGATTGTGATACTCACACATCGTCGACCCGGCATACCGCCCTGGGGCTTCGTCATTCTGAGGCGACCACGATAGCCTCCCTGGCCCCCCGTCTCCTGATTAACGTTTACAAACATTTTAAGTAGAATACAGTCGGTTCTCGCTCTTTGTCCTCATGTGTTTAACCCACGTAGACATACTACTAATGTTACGAAGTGGCTACTAGTCGAGCTACTACAGTGCATTGTTTTTAACGGTTGTTACGTGATATGCCTTTTGATCCGCCAATTAGATTGGTTGGCTTTTTGGTTTTCAAATTTGTATCGGCATCATACATAACGTGATACGGATAAACAGAGATCCACTTATTGATTATGATTGATCAACTCTCTGGATGAGTTCTTGGACAAAGACTTTTTGTACAGGTCAAATTACAGATTTAACGCTGTTAAGGAATATGTAAGACGTTTGCTATAGGGGCGTTACAACAAAAAACTGGTACTGAGTAGTTCTTTCTGTGGCACATTAACCCTCTCCTGACCGTGCACCCATCTCCTCCGAATCTATAATGCCGAGCGTGCAATGCCAGACGATCTGTTTCACCTCCCTTGCATCTCTAACCCTCAGCGATGAAACCCACTGAATGTAATGTTGTATGTTTTTACTTGCATTACTGTTGTCATTTTCCTGTGCCATGTTATATGTGAATATATATAGTTGCCACAAGCAGGGAGATATTAGCAATATTACAATTGGAGATACAATACTGCATTCAGTGCGTCCCCACGCGGCGACTGTAGATGCAGGAGACGTGGGTTCACGGTCTGGAAGCGGTTAGGTTCTCCATACACTATATTCTATTCATAGCTGCTAACCGATATGCTATAACGTCGGTGAAGAGCAGAACAACACCCGTTGCAGACAGTATTAGACCAGAACACCTGAAGAACCTATAACCACTTCTCATCAACACCCTGGCTCGGCTCTTCACTTGCTATCTCTCAGAGTGCAAGGTTCCCACTTAGTGGTAAGCCAGCAAGACCATGTTGTTGTTCAAAAAGGGTGACCTTCATGACAAACGCAATTATCGCCTCATCTTTTTTCTGTCCGTTGTCTATGAACTCCTCACTCATCTCATCCTAAACAGGATTGACGGAACACTGGAGGAAGGTCAGCCATGCGAACAAGCAAGGTTCCAAAAAGGATTTAGTACCATGGACCACATCCACAAGATCACTAGATTCATTGAAGATTTGCGAGAACACGAAATACCGCTCTTTCTCACTTTCATCGATTTGATGAAAACCTCCAATTCAGTGGAAACAGAATCTGTTATGGAGGATCTGTATAACCAGGGCATCATTACTCGGTGCATGATGATTCTTCGTGAGCTATATAAAGATTTCATGACCAAAATATCTCTATTTTATAACAATATCCCATTGACGTAGGAAGGGAGGTTCGACAAAGCGATACAATTTTGATAAAATTATTCACTGCCACCATCCAAAACGTCATGCGAACATTAAAATGAGACGATATGGGAGTGAAAATTGGCGGTCGACAATTAAACCATCTTCGCTTTGTTGATGACATCGCCCTCATAACACACCAAGTGTAAGCCAAGCGGAAAGATGTTGATCGATGTCGACAACGCCTGTGAAACGACTGGCCTTCAACTAAATCTATCGAAAACGATGCTCATGAGGAATGAGTTGGTTTTGGATGCTCCATTCATGCTCAACGGAACGAAAATGTCCGAACGATCCAGTTACTTCTATGTAGGTTGTGAAATGAACATGATGAACGACCCAGGTCCAGAGTTGAGCAGGACGAAACGAGCGACATAAGGAACGTTCAAAAGCATCGAAGATGTAATGAAGAGGGCAAAGAGCATCCGACTCCGTGCCCACCTTTTCGACTAGACGATTATCTGTGCCCTAACGTATGCAGCAGAAACCTGATCGCTACGTAAGCAGGATGAAAGATCACTTAACGTTATCGAACGCTCAGTCTAAGGGTCAATACTAGGAGTATACCGTATCTCGCAAATGAGAGAAAGGACCCGAAGTTCCGACCAATGCCAACGATAGAAGACTAGAGACGCCGTTCTGCACGCCAAGATATCGAAGATAAGTTGGGCTAAACACGTGATGCGCTTCATCGACAAGCAGTGGAAGAGAGCCGTTATTGACTGCATTTCTCGGAACGTCAAGTGCTTTACAGGAAGACCACCGACCCGTTGGCTCGATCTTTCCACGAAAGCTATAGAAGAAAAATATGAAGCTCAGTGAATTTCTAGAGCGAGGAGGATCCTCTGGGCTACTCTTGCACGCGACATGGAGAAATTTAAGTGTTGCTGGTACCCGCTCGAGTCACTCGACGATCAACGGGACGACAGGTGATGCAGGTGATAGTAAATGTATTAGATTGGATAGAAAGTTCTGGGGCACTTGCAAAAGATTGAAAAATCATGTATTAATCTCAAGCAGAAGTGAAAAATATTCTCCCAAACAAAGGCCACAGCTTTCTACGACTTTCTGCTATCAATCCGCCGAGTTCGCTTGTGACCGAAACACCGACGGTTCCTCTTCAAAACAGCAATTAAATTTTCATTGTTCAACTTTGTTAAAGTGCTGAACAATGCTTGTTTCAAAGTCGAGATCGCCCGCATTAAAGAGTTGAAACCAGCGTCAAGAGGCTTGCTTATTGTGCCTACCCATTCAACTTCGTTGATTTCATCGCCTGCAGCTTGCTGTCAAAACCCTTCTTCAATAATGGCGCAACAATCACAAACTTCGATTGTGTCGTTAGGCACGGCGGAGACTTGTAACAAAGTGAGAATGAAGATGAGTATTATCTAGGGAATTTAATAGGAAAACCACATAAGGAACTGTAATTTTTATGATATGCGTGGGAGTTATCCCATGCTTATCAAAGCACCCCACAACTTTCTTCCCAACACAAGCATTTCAGACCATCTAACAGAGATAATGTTCTCTTAGAATCACAACCAACTCATAAAGATAGTTCCATAATATCAATGTGAAGTGTGCCGAAACAAAGTCGCTGAAAGGCGCAGTACTGACGCTATAAATGAGTGAGATATGACGTCGCGTGGCGCACAACAAAATGTTGATTACCAGTTTTGCTATAGCCTAAACTTTTCTTATTCAAATCTCATATGTTTCAGCAATATTTTGTGTGCATGACCTCGGTCTCGCTCATTTGCGCATGCTCTTGTACATTTTCTAGAGCTTTCCTGTATTTGCATTGAGATAAAGCTCACTCCACGCTCAATTAGTCTTGTGCGTCTCACTAGCATTTTCCCTACGCTCCATTCATCCGTCTTAAAGCAGGGCATGGACAGATTGTATACCAAAAGAAAATGTGCAACTGAACGACGCTGAAATCAAGCAATTTAGTTACTTTTGGTTGATAAATCTGCAAAGGAATGTTCCTGTTAATAGCATTTTTCGCTACAAAAGTCGTCATTTTGAAAGCCCTATAAAATCGTCATACAAAGCACTGTGTATATGAAACCTTTAAGTGAGTAGCGTTCTGGTGCACTCTTAAGCCAAAAAAGGAATTCTTCCTGATTACTTGGGGCGAATGAAAAACCGATCTCATTTGCTGGGGGAGGAAATTTTCATAGAGGTATTAATGGACTATTCGGAAACTGAGACTTTAGGCTACAGCCCACTTTATTAATTATCTCAAAACCCCTTTATCACGCTGCAGCATCCACATCAAAAAAAATGTTGTACACTCGCCTTTAGCTTCATTTTTCTCACTGCGTGCAAATCTCTGGAAGTCGAAAAGCATATCAATGTGTAGCGAACTCCGAATTGAATAACAAAGCTTCGATCGTCCGCCTCCCCCTTCCCTTCCCTTTCCCTCCACCCCCCACCCCCCCCCCCCTCCTCCTCCACAGCGTTCCCTGCCTCGGCCGCCGCCTTGTCGAATAGCCGTAAAACAACGTCACCAGAAATGTAAAACTCGCCTCATTTTCCCTGCTGAACCGTATTTATAAGCACATCTCTAGAATCAGGAACATTACGTTGTAAGGCAATTACTAATATTTTAGAAGGACCTTTATTCGGCGAGGCTTAAAGTACATATCAAAACACCGAAGAAGAACAAAAGTGCTTTCACAAAGCAAACACATTCTGAGTTTCTTGCAGCTTGTGCTATGGTTTGAGTGCTAGCACTCTAAGGAAGGAGCTTGGTCCAGCGGAATATAAGCGAGATAAGAGAAAAAAAAGCACAAGTCTATGGATCATGATATAATTCTGAATGTTACAGCGTATAAGGTATTCGAAAAACCGGCGACGTGGGACTGCACCCAGGTCTCAGTTTTCGAATAGTTACTAACACATCTGCGGAAAGTTTCTCTTCTGCAAGTGAGGTCGGTTTATCATTTGTTCCCACCTAATCATAAAGAACCAAAAAGAATCTGCATATCTTTCTTATACTGTTATTATAACAAGAAAACGGGAAAGTCGTCTTTGTACACCTAATACTGCTCAATACTTTATGATGGATGCGGCCATGTGTAGCAACCCTCATACTTCACTCGACAGTGTCAGTGTCTCTTTGTTACTCTTTTTGCTACACCTCTCATCAAAGGTTGAATGACACTCTTCCGATTTTACCAAAACTACAGGCAGTTCAATATTTCACTAGTTCCTGCAGAAGAAGCTGCAGCGTCAGCACTGACATATCCTGGACCTACTACACTAACGTCAGCAATAGTGACCACCTTCACTTTGAATGGCTGCATTATGAGTCTATGATTCATTTAGAAATCAATCTCTCATTCCATACAGTTATATAATGCAGGCATATATAATAGGTTGTAAAAAAAGTTGTGTTGTATTTGCAAAATGCAGAGGAAAGAGTCACCGATCAAGAAGAAGTCGTCAAACCCTTATGACAAGAAAATTCTGAACGAAACCTATCCAGCCATAACTGGCAGATTGAAAATTGCCCAATCGAAGACTACGAGCAGCTTGTCGAAGGACTCAAGACTTATTGTGGCTTTGCTATAGCTGTTTAATCCACAAGAACCAATAGCATCTTCTCTATTACGCAAGAGTTTCTTGAAAAACGAAGAAAGCTGAAGCCTGATATTAGTGTAACACATTTGACACGAGTAATATCAAATCTCATCCGTAAAAAAGCTTTCAGAAGTTTTACATCGGCAGCGCCAGGAGAAACTGTTGGAAGCAGCACGAAAAAATTAGTCTGAAGTAGTGCCGCCGGAACATCTGTGATTATAGCGTTCCGCTGCCAGCGTTGATGAATGAGGATGGAATTGTGAAAACTTTCTGCCATGATATGGAATGATAAGAGAACAATTCTAGACTAATTTTTTCCGTTGCACCATCCCTTCCACGGACCCCGCAATTCCCACTGAAGATTAACCGCCCAAGATCCCGCCCTCTAAAGTCTGAGTCGCGATAGACAGCATGAAAAGACTCGCAGCTCCAGAGACCCGATAACATCCTCCCGATTTGCTTCAAGCCGGAGACCACAACTTGCATGTAGTTCTCGTGACACATATGACATCTTACCTTCAAAAATAAAAAAAAATGCCAAACCAGTGGATGACGTGGCGTGCAGCCATCATCTATAAAAGGTGACCAAAGGAATCCTCGCAACTATCGTCCAGTCAGCCTCTTAAGCATACTTTACATGCTTTTTACGTGGATCATTTTTCTGCGCATTTTAAAAACTTTGGGCTGAGGTACAACTATTTGAGCAAGCAGAGTTTCGGCAGCGATTCTGCAGCATGGACACATCCAGTTGTCATAGAAATAGAAAGGGTCATAGAAATTTGTCGGGAGTACCAATTGCCGTTAACCCTAACTTCATCTACTATGAAAAATCATTTGATAGCGTCGAAAAAAAACGCAGTTCTACCAAGTGTAGTCGATCAAAGAATGGATTCGTCATACATAAGTACCTTATAAGACTGCTATCGAAGCTGCACCACGAAGATAGGGCTCCTTCATTGACCTCTTACCATACCCATTGAAAAGGCGTTCGACAAGGAGGGTGATACGATACCGCCCAAGCTGTTCACCCACGCACTGAAGTGGATAATGAAATCGCTTGATTGGGATGGGAAGAGCATAGGCATTGGTGGAAATTTCCTGTCAAACCTTTGTTTTGAGGACGACATTGTCTTATACTCGAAAAGCACATCTGAAGCAAAGACGATGCTCAGGGATATTAACGAAGGGGGAAGTCCGGACTACGCATGATTTGCACGAAGACTCAGTTTATGAAAAACCAGTGTTGTAATGATGAAACATATCTACCAGACTGGATGGATCTTTGATTATGGAGATTTCCTCGTACGTGTACCTTGGTTGTTTTCTGAATATGGAGAGCAATATCAAGCATAAACTTGACAGAAGAAGGAAACAGCGTCGGCCGCATTCGGACCTCTCAAAGGAACCAACGATTAAATAACGGACCTGAAGTTACTCGCTAAGCTATATTCAACAGTTCTCCCAGCACTCTGTTATGCAGTGGAACGTAGGCTGATACTTCAACCAAGTTAACATTACTGCGCACGACTCACAAAGCGCTTGATCGGTGTCCTCTGAAAATCAGTCCGCATTCACTACAACTGCGCGGCTTGCGCAGCTTACATCTCAGGAATTTATCTGATCTTCGTGATTCTGAAGAATTCACATCAATGGCGAAGCGCAAATAGCCCGATCATATAGTAAGAAGATCGGGCGACAGATGGGCGAAACAAACTGTGAGGTGAACGACACGAGGATACAACCGTCTTCGAGGACGACCACTTGCACGTTGAGCGGATGTGTTGTCGGGAGAATAAATCAGCTGTACACGCAGCTGTTAGTATTCTGTGAGTTACGGTATGGGCTCAACGAACCACCATCGTCCATTCAAACCACCACTATGGACGACTATCGCGAGACAAGTGAATGAATGGAATATGTGTTGAGTTTGCACAACTGGTGAAAACTGACCATCCATGTATGATGAATTTTGAGTAGTGCATATAACTGCGTATGTCAAAAATGAAGAGCATCATGATAATCTATTCTTTTGAGCAATGTAGGAAGAATGGCTGTTGCTGACATTTTGTTGAAAAATAAGTACGATTGAAATATGGATGAATAATGACAAAGATATGATAGAAATGCTCGATAACGAAGTATATCCATTCTGTAAATTTTTGGCTTTCCCTTCCAAAAATGCGCAATTTTAGAGGAGGCATTGGCGTTGCCTCTGTTACAAATAGTTTTACTGATGTCTCTTCTACCAAATTCTCTACAACTTTATACGAGTATCAAATTTCGAAGTATATAACAGAATGAAAAATGTTAAGAGTTGTTTGTGGAGAAGCACCTCATGCAGCGTGCAGTACCATTTATGACAAGTATTCATGATTCTGTGATTGTTTTCGCATGACTGAACTGTACGAGACCTTAATGTAGTCTCTTATATCATTTTCTGCCATTTACTAACTATATATCTTTTCGTTGAAGATGAATATTCAGATTTCGACAACATATTTTAAGCTTCTCATGAGATCTGTTATGGCACTTGTACAGTGCTAAAGGTAGGTTTCGGCTTTTCAACCTCGTAATTAGCACGGCGCCCTTCGTTTGAGCAAATCCCTTGCAAGGGGATCTACCCTCCACATATAGAGGATTCGACGACGAACGTATTACACTACATGTGTATGGAATGGCATGATCACCCAGCATTGCAATAAATAACAGTCGATTCCTTCCTTATATCTTCGGACTCACTATAGCTCAAAACTCCAGATTTAATTGTGGAACTTCAATATTCCGGACATACTGCGCTACATTTGCAGATCGATCTCGCCTATAGCCGTACGAAAACGGAACGCGGTGGTATTTCCTATCAACACCTGTCCCCAAAGCAATACCAGATACAAAAGCCTTCAAGTCTGTGAAATGATGCTCCAAAACAAATTATTTTCGATCTCTACTCGGTTCTTTTCGGCTAACCCGAAAACAAATGAAGAAACGACAGTTTCGAAAAAGCTTTCTTATAACGCTCTAGCATTCAGAATCAAAATCCTACTCAACAGCGGTCGAGCGTTTTGCTATAACTTCGATGGAAGCACGAAATGCATATGAATGTGTGAAACCTTGATTATTATAGGCACACGTTTTATTTGTGGTTTCTTTCAAAGTGAAGAGAAAATCCAAGATTGAATAACAAAAAGTGCACTCTACAAGTAAGCCGCGCTAACGCAATTGATGGATCGATTGTGGAACGTCTTATCGATTCCACAGCCTGCTAACCTCCAGCCCGACACTGGCCAACAAACAATTCCCCGCGTATGTGAAACCCTTATTTAATCTACTATGTTTCAGTGAAACGGTCTTTCCAGAAAGCACAGCTTTGAAATTGCCGAAACTTAGGCTATCGAATGGATATCTATACAATACTGAAAGAGCTCTGTCCTGAGAGAAATATGCACCTGCGAACACAAATGTTTTCTCTCGCTAAAGTATTATAAGAGAGCTTTTTGAAAAAGTCAAGGACGCTGCGCAGTAACCCGAAATTTATACTTTCGATTGTTCCTAATAATGCAGTATAAAATTCTTGTTCAGCGAAAGAGGCGGCATCTTTATTTGTCCTAAATAATCGAAAAGAACACCTATACGGAAAACACGAGTACTGTTACGTCAACAGACAACACCAGCAATGAATCACTGTCTTTCAGTTCAAAAAATGCATGTTTAGAAAAAACGATGGAGTATCTTGAAATCTTACCCTAAATAGGCACACCGAATAAGTTATTTTCTACATAGCTCCTAATTAAACCTGCAAGTGCAGCTATGGCATGAAGCAAATCTTGTGTTAAATTTCAAGTTGCATTCCTAGAGCACTACTAAAGACAGACTGCTCACTGTAATCAACTAAGATATCATATCTTTGACCGTGCTTTTAGTCGCTTTAGTTATTATATGTCTGACAGAGGCAAATAAAAAACTGATTCCTTTCGCTGGGCAAGAACTCTAAATAAGTGTTAGTAATCCTTCGAAAGCTTAGATTTTTAGCTAGATCCGTACAAGACCGTTTTTCGAAAACACCTTTCTATAACGCTGTAAAGCTTAAGATAAAATTATGTTTCACGTCGGCATCGCAATTCTACTATTATTTTTCTGGAAGCACGAAAAGCATATTGCTGACGAACGTTTGAGGTGTCAGAGTCATTCGTATAGTCTGGAGCTTCCTATAAGGGCAAAGAAGTTGCTAATCAAATAACAATTTTTGCAGTTCGCATGTTATCCGCCTGAGAATTACCAATCGATGATCGCAGCAGACCTCTGCTCTCCCATCTCACAGTATTTGAATTGGCCAGAAACACATGCCGCGCGTGCAATTTACTTTCGATTTCCTTGCTTAACTGGAAAGAAATAGTCTTTTTAGAAAGCAAGCATAGCTTTGTAATCGTTGAATTTTACGCTATCGAATGTTTACTGATAGTCTAGTCAAAAAGCACCGTCTGATGAGAAAAACGCGTGCGTAAAACGCAGATGTTTCTTTTGTTCCAGCACTATCAAAGATGAGACTGGAGTTATCGAAAGATTACTAGTAGTCTGAGGAAAGAGTTTTGTTCAGCGAAATATAAGCAAAACAAGAAAGCAGGTGATGTGTGTAAAGCACGATTTTATCTCAACGCTAGCAACGTTATTAAAGGCTTTTTTTTCAAAAATCAGAACGTATGGCTCTAGCCAGACATTCAAGTTTCCTCATGGTTACTAACACTCAAATGAAAGTTCTTGTCCAGAGAAAAGAGTGGCTCTTCATTTGCTGCAGTTTAACATATAAGAACCGTCGTTTTACTCAAAGAACTTTCGGCATTCTTCCTTTAGCATTCGTAATACAAAAGCTATAGCATTTTGTAAATCTTTGCAGAAGCATCAAACGTGACATTCTCTTTACAGGAATTACTACAATTTCTTTCATAATATCTGTTCTATGACTTTTTGAACAGCCGTGCAAAATGGTTATAACCAAATTCGCCACTTAAATGGAATTTGAAGCATCACAACAAGCTGAATTGATTGAAAACGGTCGTAGAAGATTTATGAAAAACATGAGCAATAGACACGAAGAAGGATAGTATGGACTGCAGATTATTTCAATCTTATGAATTTTTTCCTCTTATCCTAAAGAAAAATTATGTCGACTCTAACAAGAAAAATGTGTGTTATAAGATGCAGATGAAACAAGGTATATCAATGAGATATGGATTCTAAAGTGCGAGGTGAAGTGTTATTAACAGGAAATTCTGTAGCGGTTTTTTTTGAGATTGTTGCAAGCATAGTTCATGCAAGAATTTCCTCATCCAAGGTTGCAACGTATAGAGCACGAAAGGAAAGGTTAGTTAGCTTTCTTGACAGTAAGGTTATTCTGATCTCTATGAATAGAACAAATTCCACTAGTGCAGATGATTTGTTCAGAAATAAAGGTGACGAATAAGTTTTCATAAAACATAGGCGAAATCAACGTAAAAGGTTTTTGAGTGACGTAACTACCACCAACCAACCAACCAACATTCCATAGGTAGAAATCGACCGAGCTTTAAGAAGTTATCTATCAAGTCATATAGAAGAAATAGTTGGACTTTCAAGATGGAAACACGTGAAAGCAGTACACGCAGATATTAATATAGATGATAGAAGAAACTTCAAAATACACCTTAGGTAATGGAAAGATTCAAACTTGGGAGACTGCTGTACGTGTCTGCTTTCTTCGGAGGCTTTTTGCAGAACAGTAGCAAAAAGAAAAGTTGTGCGTTCTACACACACGTATTCTCACAGGACAGTTATAAATAACTATTCAATAACGTAAGATCCAAAGATTCTAACGGTGCCTTTATTTTCTAAAACCGCTTCACTTCACTGTAGCAGGAAGAACAACCTTGATATTTAAGTACGTCATGCATTGCCTATCGCTAGGGTCTTATGAGTGGTCATAGATCGATATGCCATGAATCGATCACGCGCTACAGTTTGTCCGTGTTCAACATCTGTTACTGAATTCAGGATTTTTCTTCGCTTATAGCAGACTTAGACAAATCTATTATCTGTTATTGCTCTTAGTGCACCCAAAAAGGATAGTCAGAAAAGCAGTGAAAAAGGCCGCTAAAATGTAAATCGCTTTTCCGACCTTCTCTTTCAGAGTTTTTCCGCAGCCACATGGAAACGCCCTAGCTGGCTATCATCGAACTCTAAGGATTCAACTCGATCATCAAACATATGAAGTTCACAAATTAACGAAGTCTTCGAACAGCAATCAAACCAACGCGAGAAATGTTTGAAGATCTTTAAAAGACGAATAAAGAAAAGAATTTGAACATATAAAGTAGTGGAGTTCAAGCACTCTAGTTGACGACGGGTCATCCATCAAATTATGTGAGCTAACTTGTCCACGCTGGCCGTTGATAGGGCGGGGCGTCGCGCTGGTAGCTCGCGCTACAGTCGATGCGATCTACCTTGTAGGTGGAGCATGTGATCTTCACAGTCTTGTAGTTTCGTAAAAATCACAGGCCCTTTTCATTAAAAAGGAAATCTCATCAGCAAGGATGGATTTTGGAAAAAGAATTTTGAAAGGCTATTTTCGATTAAAAAATATGTTAATACAATTAAAACTATGACATATTCGTCAAAACTTGCAGTGCACATTGCATTGCGATGCCAAACATGGGCTTGTGACTCTTCATCAACTGGAGAACGACGGAAGTTTAGTTGTCGATGAACTGGCCGATGTTAAGGCACTGGATCAGTCGTCATTTTTTTCTTTGATGACTAGATATTTCAGTCTTCCTTTGGGTACTTTGTGGTTTACAAGGAGATAAATGATAAAACGTAGTTCATTCGCTGAAAGAAAATTTGCGTCCTGCACGCAAGAAATCTCCTGTACAACCGTAAAGAAAAGTGCTTTTTCGAAATCGCCAACCCGTGGGCCTTTAGCTAGAAATTTCTACTTTTGAATGGCTGCTAAAACTCCTATGAAAGGTTCCTCTTCAGCGAATAAGATTAGTTTCTCATTTGTCCCCTTAAAACCACAAAGTACCTTCCTTTGTTCAGAGAACGATCCAGAGAAGAACAATTTGAGACGGAAATTAGGAGGCTTAGGTGCTAGTTCAAAAGAAAGATTTCTTAATCGATCTGCTTATGGAAAAAATTGTTAAACTGCAAAAGTATGAAATATCGGCTACTGAAAAGATGGAGACGAATCTGGCAAGTATCGTGATCCAATACGTCGTCAATCTTCGTCGACTATGATCTCTATGCATCTGTCGTGTAATGACCCCAAGATGTTCACAAAGAACACTCCCTTTCTTCAGCATCCAGTTGTGAACGCTGAAGGCAGTCACATCGTTTCTAACATCTGATGTTCAGTTATCGAAGGTGGTTTCAATCCGTTTTTTATATTTTAGTAAATCCTCCATCACTGTATGGTTAATTCCTGTAATTCTAGCCGATAGTGACGAGTGAAAGCGTCGTCGTTTGTAAATTTTTAAAACATGCAGTCTATGAAAGCCTGTGAAGATTCACAAAGAAGAGTTTCTCAATACTTGATGGGTTGAACTTCATGATGGTAATATTTCTTGGATGAGCGCATGATGGGCAGTGAGTAGAGGTGTCGTACAACACGCGCGTGGTCGGTAGTTCGATCATCCACCTAGGTCTTACTATGGCTTCCATTCTTCCGAGATCGTTAAACTGGTGCCAGATTTGTCTGGACGGACAGAAACATTGACTTGACACATCACTACGTATTGTAAAGGCCAGAAATGCAATAACCCTTTCGGGGCCGTGAACCGACCTCCTTTGCTTCTCTGACTCCTGGCTGATTACACGCCTATAACAGTACAATATGTTTACATGTACTATAACATATATACAATTCAAATATTGAAATAATATCTTCAGATTCGAGTTTTCTTAAGACCACAGCTCAAATTTCAATGTGCCTGATAATCATTTTTGAGCCACGCATGTCAGTGGTCTGTTAAGGAGAGCTGACTTATAGAGCCCGATACATGTGTTTTGATCTTGCGATCTCGTCAGTCTGGCAGTTACCCTTTCTCGTCTTTTGCTAATCTCTGTGAGTGCTCCAGTCCCCACCCTAAGAGTTAGCGACGACGAATGTTTCACACTCTATGTCCAGTGAAGACCTACAGTGATTAGCAAAAGACGAGAAAGGGTAAGTGCCCGACTAACGAGGTCAAAGGTCATTATGGTCAAATGTGTCCCATGACGCACACGTGGTTCATTATTCGAAGCCGCGCCAAGACTTGACCGAGCTTTCCATCTTTCCGGGTTTGCTATACTGATACCAGACTTCGCCGACGGGGTACCTGCACTGATTTAATGCATCCAGATATCCACCACGAGTCACTGCATAACCAAATATGCCTTCAGTCACCATCACAGTGCTGAGAGCTTCATCCTTTATCGTTTATTAATCCCTCGTATGATTGAACACCTTCGAACTCTCCATGACATCATTGTGAATGATTTAGAACAAGTTTGTGGCAACGTTATAAAACACCTGAGAAATGGGCCAGATCAAAACTTTTGCAGCAGCGATGGGAGATTTAGTACGTTTTTTTCAACTCCTATTTGTCATCACATAGGTCGTTGAGGCAGCTTTGGTACATAGATGGTTAGTAAAGATCACTTTTAATCTTTCTTTTAAATCACTGATAAACGTAATAGAGATCTCTTGGTCTGTTACAAGTACGAAAACACTTCCAGACTGTGGACTTCATGGAACATCTAAATCAGTGCCCGATTCATAGATTGCATGCATTACGTGTCACCATTTGAAGCAGAAAAAGTGGTAATAGGAAACTTCGCAGAGTATCATAAAGCCGGGGACAGTGGTCGTGCGGAGTGTTAGTGATACTGGCTAACAGGAAGCAAGGTGCTGGATTTATCTCCTATCCAGCAACTGCAGTCAATCAAACGTGCTTCTTGCAGAGCAGCCTAGCACGGGTTCCCTTGTATAAAAAGATTGTTCGGACAGCGTTGTGCGGCTTTCATGAGGAAGGCGAAAATCTCGACCAACACTCGAAACAACACGTAAAATGTTTCGAAGATTTTTATGGAGGATGAATGCGAGGAAGCGATTCGAGTGGTAGAAGTGATGGGATCTCCGCAGTAAAATGTGCTGGCGGATCGTGCAAAATAAAATTGTAACGTTAAAATTGCCACTTTAACCGTAATTGTGTTTTGGAAGGGGGAGGAGAATTGTTGAGTGGTCTCGATTCAATAAAGTGTAGCTTGAACACTTGGCTGTGAACGTGAGACGAGGATAGATTTCGAATTGCGTTTAGACGTGGTTCGATATCAACATCATTAAGATGAGCTCTTTTCGGAACGGCAAGTATCCTAAGAGAAACTCAATTTTTTTGCCGAGCTTTCCCATTGGAAAGAAAACTTTTTTTGTCAAACTTCCAGTAATCGTTCGAAAGCTAGAATCTTTGGCGATTCAATATTGTATTTCTCTCCCAAAAAGCCTTTCCTATTTCGTTGCGGCAGCGAAAATAAAATTACGTTTCACATTCTCTTTGTTGTGTTTGCTGGTTAGAATCCTTGAATGGCTTTTCGTTGGGTTTTCCAAGTCATTCGATGGCTCCAGTCTTGGCAATGCTGAGGCTGAAATTCCTGTCCAACAAGATTTTTATAGAATCCTTTAAGTGCAAGAAGAATATCGTTTTTTGCGTTTGCAGTTTTATTCGTGGGATATGTATAAACAAAAAGCGTAAGACCATTTGAGGAAATCATGTAGTATCAGATTAACACAGAAAATCCGAATTTTTTTTCTCCAAAACGGAGAAATAAACCTCAAATAACGAGAGTCGCGTTCCACCTGCGAATTGCACTTTGCGATAGATCAGCTGCTGTCCCGTAAAAGGTCAATATTAGGGGTCCCAGAAAACTTAGTGTACTCAATGCGATTGAAACAAGAACATTCCGAAGGGGACAGAAGCCGTGGAAGGAAACATTGGTGCATTCTTATAAGTCTATGAGACATTGTATTTGTCGGATCACTATCGTTCTTGTACTAAACATTATTGTTTTGCTAGTACATGGTTTATCTTTCAGGCCACAATGATTTTGTTATTGAAAGCTTTTCGTCAAGTTCAGAAGACAGTCATCCGGATTGGAAAGCCCCTCTTCCCCCATCGGTAATTTTTTCAACGTACACATCCCTTTCTACGTATTGATCAGTATTCTTTGCAGATGTATTTGAGAAAAAAATCGACCAGAATTAATTCAGACGTATTGAAAATAGACAGGCTGCCATCAGAGCGGCTACGATTCTGAGACAGCGAGTTACGAAGGAGAAAATGGTATTTTTTTTCCTCCTCAACCCAGTACATTGTACCCACATGCTGAAGAGTACTTTTGTCAGATTATTACAGAAAGCCGCTCGTGATGTTGTGCAAGGGAAGTGCACTGTGAATAGTGTGCGCAAGAATCTAATGCTTGATCCTACACGAATAACAGCATTTCCAATGTCAGAAATGACTAGTTTAAGCAAACGGTATCTCTAGTTGAACTCAATTTACTGTCGAGTAAACCATCTTCCATGTATTTGCCCACAAATTTAGACATCTACGCACTTCGCCTGCGTACCAGACTGAGGTTTTGGGTGGAAAAAGTCGATTAGACATCGCTGCCTCAAAATTATAGCTCACACTTTTAGTGAGGTTAGCAACTCGATGCTTTTCTTACATACGTCAATATCGTCGTAAATGAGCGTTCTGACATCAGTGTTTCATAGAATTAAAATCTATTTTACTCTTTTGGATAGTTATGCAAGTTTTTTGTTTCAGGCGACAAGACAAGCTATACTTACAGGTCGATCACGTCGATTTTAAGTCAAGGTATCTGTTGCCGATTGCGAAAATTTCACTTCTATTCCTTTTATTCACTTCACTTCTACTTTACTCCGCTTATTACCTCAATATCTTGAGTCTTTCATGAATGTTGACATTTTCGTTATTTGTGAATGTGAATTTCTTGCAAATGTTTCTGTCTGTATAAATGCGTTTTAAAAGCGAAAAAACGTTGAAACCACTAGCTTTGATTGATGTTGCTGGAAAGTGTTACTAGATTCTTTCATTCATAAATGTTCTGATCATATGAAAGAAGAGCAATGTTAGAGAAGGTGCTTTGCACTATGTACACACGAGATTTAAAGTAACATGTGAGTTCTAATTTTGAGAGGCCACAATTTATCGCTCAAAGCGTACTGCAGCGCAATCTACTTGCTGCTCAAAGGAATGTATGCATGAGATCCACCGTTTGTGCCGTGTACCTTAAACTTATGGTTACTGGCACGGGATAGCCAATCAGAAATAGCTTGACAGTCCTGACAACGGTTGAAGTTCTGACCTTGTCAGAAAGGGCCTTTCCTTCAAAGGGATCGAGAAAGAGGGAGGGTATCGGGGTTATGGAAGGAGGGAAATGCTAGGGGGAAGGAGGAGGGGTGAGGGTAAAGTTGGGAAGAGAGTAAAGAGCCACGTTTATTAAAGTGTAGATACAATCGTTATGTACACACATATGTACATATATGCACAATGTACTACTCATATATACGTATATATGTATATATATGTATATATACATATATATGTATCTTCATACAGTCCATCACTTCCAGTGGGTTATTTCCTTTATTTTAACTGAAATTACCTCAATCGACCTTTGAGACTTGAGATTCCCATGATATATATATATATAATATATATATGCACATATATATACATGCACGTATACATGTGTTATGCGTACGTATATGTATGTGTTTATGTATGTCTACACATATGTAAATTATATACACGTATATGCGTATATATGGAGGGTATGTGGCACAGTGATGCCCTGCGTCACACACACCACAAGTCACAAGGTCGATGGTTCGATCGCGTGCTCATGGCTCATCAAGCAATCCATCCCTCCGTAGTTGAAGAATCGGTACCAGACTTGTCTGGGTGGATAAACAGCACTGATTCGATATAGCAGTAAGCCTACGCAAATCATTTTGGAGGCCAGAAATGCATCCAACTACCTCACACGAAGCTGGAAATTAAAGACGAATACATTGAGCATCTCCCAGAGATTGATCATCGCCGAGAGCGCACTTTTGCTTTGTTCTTTTTTTTTTTGTTTTCTTGAGGGGTCAATGCGAAAAGACTGTGGTATGTTGAAAAGTGGATTCTTTTCGGTTATCCGAAGGCGAATGAGTATTCGACCCATTCACTGGACAAGAATTTTTCATAGGTTTTAGTAATCCTTCGAAAGCCTAAATCTCTGGCTACTGCGCTATATGAGGGCTTTTTTCGAAAAGACCCTTTTTAGCACTGTAGCGTATGAATCGAAATTATGTTTCGAACCTGCCGCTAGCCTTCATTTTTATCATGCGTACAATTCTCTGGAAGCACGAAAAGCATATGAACGTGTAAGGGAAATCTCTAAATAT
Source organism: Parelaphostrongylus tenuis (assembly GCA_019055375.1). Classification (NCBI taxonomy): domain Eukaryota; kingdom Metazoa; phylum Nematoda; class Chromadorea; order Rhabditida; family Metastrongylidae; genus Parelaphostrongylus; species Parelaphostrongylus tenuis. Next base: position 24,936 of record JAHQIW010001271.1, read on the forward strand.
CTGAGTCAATCGTTCTATCCAAAGTTTCTCTCAAAGCGAAGAAAAATTCTCAGTTGAATGACCAATTGCACCTTTCATGTTCAAGGCTTCAAGCTTTCGATCGATCGCCCGCACCCCAGCAGGTAGAGTAGTCGGTATACAAGCTCACCGAATATGTGAAACTCGATCATATTTTCCCTGCTACACTGCAGTGAAACGGTTTTTCAAAAAATAAGCACAGCGTTGGAATCATTGAAACTTACGCTATCGAATGATTACTGATAGTCTGAGGAAAAAGCTCTGTCTCTCCTACAGCGTTATCAAAAGTGCTCTTCCAGAAGCAAACAAAGTCGAGTTTTTCGAAACTTGTGCTATCGAAAAAGTACTACCACTCAAAAGAAAGAGTTTTGCAGTAAAATAAAATCGAAATAGAGTTTAAAACTCATGGTGCATGCGCGACATGATTTCGTTCAATATGCTACACCATTGCAAAATGGTCCTAAAAACGGTCATGTAGCGCTGTGGCCAAAGATTTAAGCTTACTAATGATTACTAACACTCCAACGGAAAGTTCTTGTCCAGCGAATGAGGTCGAATAAAAATTTGTCTCCGGATAACCGAAAAGAATCGAGAGTGTTCTAGTGGTTTGAGCAAACGAGCTGATCTGGCCGTAGCAGCATCGCTGGCCATGCGAATGAAGTGGGCTATGACAAAGTGGATTGACCGACCTCGTCTCACATTACAAAGTCGATCCGCCAGATTTTAGAGAAACTGAGCTGGACCACAATACCACGTCCACTGTATAGCTCTGGAAATACTCCATCGGATTATCATCCCTTCCGCACTCTGAAGCAGTATTTGCGGAAGAAAAAATTTAAAGAGTACAACAAGCTCAAATGTGATTTCTCCCCACTTCTTCGATTGCCGGCCTTGTTCTTTCTAAGAGGAAGGCATCTAATCTATGCCTTTTGAATAAATATCAACTGAATTAACGGAAGAGTTGGAAAAACCAATATGAGACAGCCTAACAGTAAAGCTTCGTGGGTATTTGCCCATTATGAGGCGATAAAGGAAAAATCGCTCTGATTCGCTGCAAATGAATTTTTCATAAGAGAGTTGATAATCATTCGAAAGCTTAGAGTTCTGGCTAAGTCCCACATCGCCGGTTTTCGAGAAAAGCCTTCTTTTGACTTTGTCCCAGAAGGAAATTCCTTGCGTTCCAGACACGCATGTTTCTCGCCGGCAGAGCTTTTTCTTTGGACTATTAATAACTATTCGATAGCCTGATCGTTGCTAATTCAAACGCTGTGTTTATTCTCTGGTAAGACCGCTTCTCTGCAATGCAGCAGGGAAAGTTGAATTCACATAGGCGAGCAAAGTGGTCCTTGGCCAATTCACGTGCCGGTGGGTGAGGTGGCCACGTGAACTGCTGACGCGCTACCTCTCCACACGTTCATACGCCCGAAATTCAATGACCATTGTGCGAGCGCATTTTCCGCTTTATCCAACGGCCCGTGAATTGGTCAAAGACCCCTTTGCTCCCCTATGTGAATTCAGCTTATTTTCTCTGTTGCATTGCTGAGAAGCGGTTTTTTCCAGAAAATAAGCACAACGTTGGAATCAGCAACGATTACTTTATTGCATGATTACTAGTAGTCCAAAGAAACAGCTCTGTTCGGCGAGAAATATGCGGGTCTAAGACACAGTTTTGTGTAGGTTTTACAGCGTTATCGAAGGATGTTCTCAAGAACCGGCCATGTGGGGTTCTAGCCAGAACTCTAAGCTTTCGAACGATCACTAATACTCCCATGAAAAATTCCTATCCAGCGAATAGGATTGACTTTTCTTAGTCGCCTCATAGCGGACAAGTGCCGCTTCGCGGTCCGTTTGAGATCGCTCGCATAGTTGCCGTCAGCAGAAACGCGCCAAAGCGTCAACAGGCGTCAATCAAATCTGGCCGGTTACTTTTTTGTTACCTAGTAATTTAGATGGTCGTCGATGGATGCTCTTATAAAGGTTAGTGATCGGATCGATAGCTGACCTGACTGAGCGGCTGCTCGGGCGCCGGTCGGCTGACGTTTCGCTTTCCTTTCCCGTCTTTTCCTCTTTTCGTCTTTTTCTTTCTCTCTCTCCTTTGTTTCCTCTCTATTTTTCTTTCTCTCTCTTTCTCTTTCTCGCTTCCTCTCTTCTCTAATTCCATAGTCGAGAGTTGACTGAACTGCAATCGGCCGGTATTCGTTGCTTCCTAGCACTTCTTTTTGATTAATATCTTGCTTTGAAATTTCTCACTCTCTTAATTTCTTTTCTCTCTTTCTTTTCTCTTTTCCTTTCCATTTTTCTTAGTTAACTTGAGTGAACTGTAGTTCTTTCCAGTTTATGTCGTGGTTTTCCCAAGTTTGATGCCCTTGTACTTTCATTTTTTTCTCTTTTTTCTCTTCTTTTCTTTCATTTTTCCTCGTTTCTCTTCCCTCCTTCGTATCTTAGTTTCTGGGTTTAGTTAGTTTTTCTTAGTTTTTTCGAGTTTCTTCATCTTTTTCCTCTAAGTCGGGTATGGGGCTAGAAGTCTCTAACTCTACGAATTCTGCTCCCCTCCACTATTCCTTCATCTCTTCCTCCTCTTCTTCCTTTTCCTTCTCCTTATTTCTTCTCCTTCTTCTTCTTCTCCTCCATCTTCACCTTCTCCGCCTTCTTTTCCTTCTTTCTTCTCCTTCTTCTCCTTTTTTCTTTCTTCTCCTTATTTCATCTCCTTCTTTTTCTTCTCCTCCTTCTTCACCTTCTTCTTCTTTCTTCTCCTTCTCCTTCTCCTCCTCCTGCTGTTCTTTCTCCTCCTTTTGGTCCTCTTCCTCCCTTCCCTCCGTCTATAAAAGTCTTTTGCTTCATGTTCACTTCAGCTGCTACGGCCGTCTCTAGATGGTGATTATTTCTCGATGCTTACAAGAGTTTATTTTATTTTGTTGCATGTCTGTAGGAGTGCTATGGCGTTATAACTGTATGTCCAATAATGTAAATGGTATACAAAACTTTGGACCTCGAGCAGGAGGAGTTCAACGCGCGTTTCACCCTGTCCGGGGGCGAATGCTAACCACTGCGCTATCGAGGGCTTCTGTCCTGTTATCAATGTTCTCCGATCAATACCGATATGCGCTTACTAGGCCAAACTATCGGCGCGTAATTGTTGACAGAATCAATACCTTGTATCGCAAAAATGTTGCCAGAACAGGAGCCTCGGTAGTGCAATGTATGCAAGCGCCCCTGGAAAGGGTGGAATGCGAGTTCAACTCCCGCCCAAGGCAGAGAGTATTGCTAATCCACGCAACCTTATTCGATCTCCATGGGTTTAGTTTTTCTGGACAGTATCGAGTCTATCCTGTGCTTGTACCTCCATTAGAGAAGGTTTTATCCAGCATTTATCACACTCTGAGTTGTTTATGTTTATGTCTTCTGTTGTTCTGACTAGGTTTTCCTTGGTCATTCTTGCCTTTACAGACTAACCGAAAAGCCTCAGAGACGTTCAGATGCCTCGGATCGAATTCGAGCCTAAACTTGACTTCAAAGATGTGCTACTTAGACCAAAACGCTCTACTCTGAAAAGTCGATCTGATGTTGACCTAGTGCGAGAGTTAGTTTGTAATGTTTCTTATTTATTTTGTGATTTCCATAAGATTTATTTGAAAAAAAGAGGAAATGAGAGCTCCCAAGAAATATGGAGTGAGGAGGAGGGAGTATCTGCAACTGTCTCTAAGTATCTAAAATAATTTCAAAAAAGAATGTCTAAAGCCTAAACGAGGTTGATACGCCAGGGCCATACACCGGTGGTTTTGGAGGTTTCGGCCTCCTCGTCAATGACCCCCGCCCCACATTAAGCACCACATACGCCTTTCTCCTCGCTACAATACAGGGATTAATGTGGGGCTGGGGTCACTGACGACAAAACACCGGTGTATGGCCCTGGCGTACCAACCCCGTTTAGGCTTTAGACATTCTTTTTTGGAATTATTTTGAATGTCTCTGAGTAGAAGTGGAACATTTGAATAGTTCCCGAGCCCATCGAGGTGGCCATCGTAATCGGCAAGTTTTGGGAATTATTGAAATGCTTGAGAGTCTCGTGTTGTGATGGATTGTAGTAGCACTTCTATAAGCTTGCATGGCCTCGTTGTCCGACCATGGAAGCGGTGATAGTGGACATCCTTTTCTAATAATTCTTTCAGAAATTATAATATCACGAATCACTCTTTTCCTAGCCATTTGAGTACTAGTTGGCCCATTTTGGATCACGTCGCGCGGTATCGCACTTCGCTCGCCTACTGTAATCGCGATATCGCGTCCTCTAGCGAATTTGTATCACCGGGAGCAAAATGGAATCAAAGAGATTTATTTAGTAGTTTTGAGTTTTAAGGTTGAAACGTTTGGAAAGAGGCCAAGGGATATCTGGGTATAAGTTAGAAAAGGCGCAGTTTGTTAGATTATATACGTTTTCTGGTTCCTTTCCGTTTGGTGGCACAGATTTTCAAGCCTATCCCCTACGCTGGACGAGAAGTCTTCATAAAGAGTGTTGGCAATCATTCGAAAGCTCAAAACAAGCCTAGCACTGAGCCCAGCCGGTTTTTTTTAAGACCTTTTATAACGCCATAAAACTCGAAATCATGATTCATATCGGCCGCATAATTCAACTATTGCTTCACTGGAACCAGAAAAGGCACATAAACATATAGGGGAAATCTTCTAATGTCATAGACGCTTAATCCAGCTTTAACCACCTTCGTTCGCACATGCGAATTCAACTCATTTTACCTACTGCGTTGCAGCGAAGCGGTCTTTTCAGAATATAAGCATAGCCCTGGAATCGGTAAATCTTACGCTATCGAATGATTACTAATAGTCCAAAGAAAGAGCGCTATCCGGCGAGAACTATGCGCATGTAAAACATAATTTTACTTGGAATTTTACAGCGTTATGAAAGGATCTTATCAAAAGACGGTTACGCGCAGCGCTAGCTTGAGGTTTGAGCTTTCGATTAATTTTCAACACTATGAAAATCTCCTTTTCCAGCGTCGTGGATATGCGTGAAAATCTGTGCTACTAAACGGAAAAGTACTTTTTCCACTGTCGACTTTTAGTGGAAGTCGGTTATCTCATTTACAAATATAAGTATTGGAAGCATCCGTGTCATACAATTTCTTGTCAGAATGTTCATTCAAGTTATCTGCAGAAAACGGCTACACACGTATTCATACAGTGCCTTTCTTTCCAATTGTTTTTGAAAAACCTTGCCTATAACAATATAATCTGATAACATATTTTGACTCTTTTGTGAGGTTTGTTGTGGCCTTTACAGTGCTCAACGTACTTTTCGGCCTTTCAGCCTCGAAATGAAATATACCGTGCTATTGATGACGCTGAAAGACCGAAACACTTATCCTGCACTATATGAGTGCCATAGCAGGTCTCATGAAAAACTCAAATTGTACTATCAGATCAAATTTTTTGAGCGAGGTTTTAGAAACAGTCGAAAGAAATGTATCACATGATAAGTCTTACCCGCAACGAGCGATCGACTGTAAAACACTGTACGACAGGTGGCGTTTCACCTTACGGCAATGTAAGTTGTCGCTCGTCGATTCCTTTGTATGTGGAGGGTCTCCCTGCAAGAGATTAGCGTTACGAAAGGCACCGTGCAATTGATGAGGCTGTCGGGCCGAAACACGTGTCTTGCTTTATATAAGTGCCATAGCAGACCTCATGATAGGAAAGGCTCAAAAAGTGTTATCAGATTTCCTCCAGATTGATCTGATTTAGATATCTCATGAACTGTCTTTTTTTTTTCAAAAGACTGCCCGAGATTGGTATATTTTCTTCGGAATCGGTGGCTAAAGCTCCGGTGATTTCGCCTTTTTGGAGCCGTTCAATTTCTCTTCTGGTAGAGCTCCATGTTCTGTTGTCACACATAAAGGTGACAGAAAAGTGAATTTTTTAAAATGTATGTAGACACATCGTGACCTCCATATACAAGTCGTTAAACGGCTTTGAAGAAGCTGATATCGCCGAAAAGTTAGCTATTGAATCTGAAGAACATCTAGTAGTCTTACCCAAGTTTTGGGTAGAAAAAGGAAAGTTCCGGAGATAGTTTTCAGATATCCTGCCGACGTTCAACGAGAGTCGCTCTCTTTTGCTTTAGATATGTCTTTCGAAACTCGAAAAAGGTGTACAGTGGAGTGCCTGTGATTGCGTCGAACATGGACACTGTTGGGACCTTTGAGATGGCGAAAGCTCTGGCTGCTCATAAAATGTTCACGACCATTCACAAACACTATACGGTTTGTTAATAGCATTGCATACAGAATGCCTCATATGATGTAGTAGAAGTTGGTACTATATTCCGTGCTCTATCAGTAAAAAATAGGACGCAAGTAGCCCATTCGTTTGGGGTGTTCTGCGACAAACATTTGGTTGATGGTTCGATCCGCGTCTTGGATCTCCCGATTCTTCCATCCCTCAGGGATCGGTGAATTGGTACCAGATTTGTCTGGGAGGATAGCAAGACTGGCTTGATACATTGAGGTAGGCCGCCGCGAGTTGTTGTTAAGGCTAGATATCCACCCAGTCAACTCTAATTGACATTTGATGAAGTCGAATGCTCGGCGCATCCTTAAGGGATTCATCTACGCCAAGAGCTCTATTCTGTTTTGTTTTATTTCAGCGTAAGATTCGTAGATTCCCCTCAGCATGACTTTCCTGAGAAAGTCTTTGATTTTCGAAATTATTTTGAACATTATAGGTTGGTGAATGGGAACTGTTCCGTAATGAGGTTCTAGGAACTGATTTGTTCAGTCATGTGGCAGTCTCGTCAGGAATATCCGATAGTGATTTAGAGAAGGTAAATGGCTCTATCAACTGAATTCGTAAATTTTTAGTGGAAGTCATCGATAAAAGTTGATCTCCAGCCGTTCACCAAGGAAGTGCAGTAGTCGGCATACTCTCTTCCATTCCCATACATTTAGAGCCGAAACTCTTTGACACTGAGAAAATGAGCTGTTTTGTTTGAGCTGTGAAAGCATTCTTGATTATGTAAGAGATTTCTCTCTAATAAATAATTGGTTCTTTTCTACATCGGGGAGCGAATGAGGAAACGACACCTTTTGCTGGGTAAAGACTTTCTATTGCACTTTCAGTAATCATTCATTAGCTTAGATCTCTCGCTACTGCGCCCCTTAGCCGTTTCTCGAAAAAGCTTTTTTAAAACGCTGTAGCACAAACAAAACATCTGTGTTGAACACACGCATATTTTTCGCAGAATAAAACACTTCTTTTCGTTCCAAGTGTTTTCCTAAGGCCACAGCTCAAATTGTAATATGCCTAATAACATTTTTGAGCCAAGCATGTCATGTGGCTTGTTGAAATGGGCTGACCTATAGAGCCCGGTACTTTTGTTTCGACTTCACAGTCTCTTCATCGGGCAGTTTAACCACATGACCTCTTTTAACAGAGCACATCTCATGCGTGGCTCAAAAATGATTATTTGGCATATTGCAATTTGAGCTGTGGTCTTAAGAAAACACTCGAAAAGAAAAATATGATATATTGAATATACTAGCTAAGAGCAATCGAGTGTACAACACTCTGTGTTTGGTGATGATTTCACTGGACACAGAGTGTAAAACGTTAGTCGTCGCTAACTCTTAGTGTGGGGACTGGAGCACCCACACAGGATTGGCAAAAGACGAGAAAGGTAACTGCCCGACTGACGAGATCGCAAGATCGAAACACGTGTATCAGGCTCTATAGGTCACTTTGATAGACCACTGACATGCGTGGCTCAAAAATAATCACCAGGTAGATAAAACACTTTCTTCAAATTATATATAACCGCTCGATGGCGTTGGCTTCCACAATTCTAACGCTGTGCTATTTTCTGGAAAACCGTTTCACTGCAATGTGCGAAGGAGAATAACATCAAGCTATACATATGCGGGCAATTCGTTTCTCGCTTAGTGTGGGCTAGAAATCTGCAGGGTCATAGATCCGATACGGCGTTCCGCGATCCATCGGTCAATCGGGCTGAGGCGGCTCACGTGTGGAGTGCAGTTTTTGTTATTTGATCGAGGATTTATTCTTTGCTTCGAAAGAAACTCCACATAAAACGTGCGACACTGATAATACAAGATTTGCTCAACACATGCTTTTCGTGCGTCCAGCGAAGTAACAACAAAAGCACGTGACCGGTGTAAGACATGGTTTTATTCTGAATGCTGCAGCGTTACTAAAGGGCTTTTCAAAAAATGAGCATATAGCGCAGTAGCTAGAGATTAGGCTTTTGAATGGTTGTTAACACTGATTTGAGAAATTCTTGCCTAGCGGAAAGGGTCGTTTATTCATTTGCTTCCCGATAACGGAATAGAATCAACTATTTGTTATAGTAAACCCTCTCAAGGTATTCAAGAATGCTGAGTGATATACAAAACATTCAATACTAGGTAGGAGTCGACCCGGTGTTTCGCCCATAATGGAGGTACGTGCTACCACATACCACCGTCGTAATAGCTATCATATTTACGGGGTTGAAGTTGAAATGTCCCAGTCAGACCAAACACGTCAAAGGTTGGTTGCTGAACGGCTTCGATAGCTTATATCGCAAAAAAAGTGATAGGAGAGCGGTGGCTTCGGCGGTATGGTGGTAGCAAGCGCTTCCGGCTTAGGCGAAACGCTGGTTCAACTCCAGCGTGATGCGTGGTATATTCTGTTTTTCTGTAATAAATCAGAAGCCGGCTTTAACTAAACTAGGTGTATAAAATGATAAGTCAGAAATATTTTACAGCGTGTCCTTTTTATTTCAATTGTTCGAGTTTGATATATCTTCTTCCAAACTTATGGCTATTGTTTCAGCAACTTCGACTTCTTCACAGCCGTTTTGTCACCTTGAGAACCTTTCTAAGCGCCTTTCTAAACAATATAGAGTCTTATACCTGACAATACGGCTCTGAAGAAGGCGAAGTTGCCCGAGACTTTCACCGTCCATTGTGAAGAAGGTAGACCAGCCTTTTGCAAACTTCAAATACAAGGACAGTCCATGAGATACACAGGTTAGAGAGAAAATTTGAATATAATTTTATTTCGTTATGTTATGGCACGAGGAAATGGACGCGTATATCGTCTAATGTTGTGATTTTCAGCTGAGAGAAATCTGTAATCTCGTGTCCAGCCTAGAATACATATGTATCGATGTGGCCAACGGTTATTCTGAAGTCTTTATCGACTTTATTCGAAAAATTCGCGAAGAATTTCCTGAGTACTGATCTCTTAGTCCACTCAATCAACCCCTTACGGACGGCTGTTGATTGTTGAACAATTTTCGGAAGCGGCGCGCGATTCGCTTTTTGATGAGTTTTTTTTTGGTCTTGAAAAAAATTTCAGATCTTTTATATTACTCTGATATTCCATAATTTTCTCTATACGATTTCATTTTCTTTTATGCATATGTAACTCCTATGTCTGAAGGAAACTCCAAAAGTAAAACATATCCTTTTGCTCTCTCCTATAGCGCATCACTACGACTTTTAAATTCAGGTTCAGAATCACAGATATGTGGTCTCGAATGGGTATTGGTCTGATTCAATGAAAAACCATCCACGGACCCTCAGCTTGCAAACAAAGCACTCTAAATGTGAAGCATAACCTTATTGTCGCAGCTACAGCGCATTCAAGAGTATTTTTAGAAAGTAAGGTCATCGTTCAAATTGACGAGATTAGAGCTTTCGAATCACCATTGAAAAATGGGAAAAGTCCTGATCAGCTAAAAAAATAACTGGAAAAGTTGTGTCTCGAAATCGATGTACGCCGTCCGTGAAGGGTTGAGAACGTTGTCATATCGAAATGAGTCTGATTAGAGTTGTTTCTTATAGGCATACTATCCTTGCTGGAAATGTAGTGACGGGTGAGATGGTTGAAGAACTGATTCTTTCTGGAGCTGACATTGTCAAGGTAATTTGTTCTATCAAATCTACGTGTTTCTCTTCCCTATAGCATCTTAATTCAGGTGGGCATCGGACCAGGATCTGTGTGTACCACCCGCAAGAAGGCAGGTGTAGGATATCCGCAATTGAGTGCAGTGAGTATTTAGTACTTTCTCTACTCTTCCCTCTTTTTTCAGTCCTGAAGCCTAGTCTCTGCTCGTTTTCATTTGTCGACTAAATGATCTCTATTTTTTCCCAAATGAAAAATTATGAGGAAACTTGTTAAGCAATCGTCTCCTCCATTTTTCCTCCTCCTTCCATCTCCCTTTCCTGCCCTTTTACATATAGATTGCATAGAAATCCTTCTTTGATTGTGAAAGCGTGCTTTCTAGCCCAATTGTACTCCCAACATAACATCGTGACTTTTAAGTTAGATTGGGAATTTGTCTACAACTGATAAGAGGACTATACTTACATGCGTGGAAAGGTCTTTAGCGAGAGAAATGCTAATAAGCTGGTGTTGTTCTCTTAGTTTTCGTAGAACAATCATTCAAGCCAAACTAGTCGTCCTCCCTTTTTGCAGACTTTGGAATGTGCCGATGCTGCCCATGGTTTGAATGGTCATGTTATAAGCGACGGTGGCTGCACGAATCCTGGTGATGTCGCTAAAGCCTTCGGAGCAGGTCCGTGATTTGTAGAGGACTAATGGCAGAAGCATTCTACTAGTTTATTTTTGAGCGGCAAAGGGCCCACATGGGCAAGGAAGTTTCGACAACCCTTTGAGAACCACAGTCTATAGTCACTACCCAAGATTCTCAAGTTGCGCACCGTTTTCGTTACTCGTTTAGAAATTTCTTATCGATTTAGGGAAATGGAGAAAACTTATCTTGATTAGCTGACGCGAGGTTGATAAAACAGTTGTAGAAATTCGGCTGACGTTTTCGGCGACCCGCCTTCTTCAGAGCCTGGACGTATATAGAGACTAATACTATATACGTCCAGGCTCTGAAGAAGGCGGGTCGCCGAAACGTCAGCCGAATTTCTACAACTGTTTTATCAACCTCGCGTCAGCTAATCAAGATAAGTTTTATCCATTTTTATATATCAATTGATTATGCCGAGGTTTATAGAAAGTCGAACTTTTGAATTGATTTAGGGAAAATTTTGACGTTCTCTGATACTCCATGATTTTCTGTATACCCTTCTATGTTTCTCGTGCATATTAAACTCGAGCGAGAAAGACAATCATCGTTTTGCTCCTACGGCGCTCTTCAAAGAGTTTTCCAAAGGCTAAACCTATTTTCGTTATCAGCGAGACTTATCTTAGCGATAAGTAGTAAAAGTATAGTGAAAAGGCAAGCACGGATGCCTTGCCAGTTGTTCAGGAAATGCTTGACGAAGGTGAAAGTATCAATCTCTTGGATGCTACACTGCACGAAGAAGTCCTTTTTGGGAACTCAACCATTAATACCGTTCGTTTCAAATGTTTTCTCAAGACCTTGATTAAATTTCAGTATTTCTGATAATTATTATTTGAATCAACGTGTCATATGGTTTATTTATGGGCACATGTACACCCCGATACACGTGTTGCGGCCTTGACAACCTCGTCAGTCGGATGAGCCCTTTGTCTCTAGCCAATCCTCTTGGGGGAACCTATTCCCCACACATAGATTAGGTGACGATGTACGATTTACATGTGCCGTCATTGAAATGAATTACTAGATCGGCAGTGTTGTACACTCGATTATTCTCTGCTGGAATTTTTGGAATATGAAACCGCTCGTTTAGAGTGTTTTCTCAAGAGCACATTGCAATTTCACTATAACTGATAACTGCTGCTTTCAAAGATATTAGAAAAAATATTTAGAATATCTTGAATATACGAGCTAACAACAGTCGAGTGTACAATACTGCAGATCTAATGATTTATTTCACTTCACGGCATGGTAAAATGCTCGTCGTCGCCTACTTTATGTATGGGAGTATAGGTTCCCCCGAGAGGATAGGCCTAAAGACGAAGGGCTCCTCCGACTGACGAGGCTGCCAAGGCCGACACACGTGTATCGTGTCGTGCAAGTGCCTATAACAGTCCATATGACACGTTCTCTCAAATAATATTTATCAGATACTAAACACATTGTTGAAATCTCCGTGATTCGAGCTCCAAGACAATTAATTGAAGTCTGGTAAACAATCTATTCAGTGAAGAGGCTCCTATAAGCTTGTGCGTTCAAGAGAACAAATACAGTCCTCTGCGGTTCCCAGAGGGTTAATAAAATTGAATGTAACATTTAGATTGCCTTTTATTTTAACGATTACTAATGCGCGTTGTTCAAGCTAATCAGTTCTAGTTTGTGAACAATGTGACAGTACTAGTTTTTTGCGCAGTTTTTGAATTACGTAACGATCACTAAACCTGCTCGGAGCTGATGGCCAAGTGGCTAGTGATGCTCGGCGCTTCTTTCGAGAGGTTGATCAATTCACTCTTCTTCAACTCTTCGACAATCAGTAATGAAGTTTCAGCCTGGCTATCCTCGAGATTGCAAGGAGTCGTGCTTGACCAGTAATTTATGTCATTCGTTAATGTGATGATTTCTCAGTGGTGCGCTAAGACGAATCGAACGTGAGAAGTACTGGGTAGCGCATACCAGAAAAAAAATCGTGACACGGGTGTAATAAATGCATAAAGTGGTACTGAGCCTGTTTTCGGAAACGATTCATCTCATTCCACGGATGAACTCTGCAGATAGATAAACAATCCAACGGCGTATCATGAAATAGATGAGTTACTCGGCAAAGTAAATCTCAAGTCTGTTCTGCGTAGGTTCGAAACTCTGACGCTAATATGCCAAGTTTTGCTTCTTCTTCTTCTTCTTCAGTTATTAACTTTACCAAGTAATAAGTCGCTCAGAATCTATGAACTTTTGCGTTATAAGAAGCATGTTTGGCGAAATCATCTTTTCAATGTTTTCTGGATCCTTTATTATCCTTATACTGTTCTTCGATGAGATGACTGACTAAACAGAAGATTTCACGATGAGCTCGTTGAGTTATATGAGTTGCTTTTGAGACGTCATGTTGCGTTGATGAAAACTCCTATTTCGCATCCAATATTGTTGAGTGATACACCGATCTTTCAAGCTCGCGCAGGTGTTGAACCCGTGTCTTACCCTTTCTGGGGTCACATACTAGTCACTGCACTACCAGGGCTCATGTTTTGTTATCGCTATTTCTGCGAAGTTCTGTATTGAATCTGTTTCTTATGATATATCTGGTTGGTGACTAAATGATGCGGACATTGCCGATTGGTTTCAGCAAAGTGCTCTATAATATTAACTTATTCAAAACTAAAATCATTCTCTGTTGTTTAGGCTTTTATCTTTTATAGGTAAGAAAACTGTATCGATTAATCGTTTAGTTTCGTTTCTATCCCAGTTCAAAAAAGGAAAAACGAGACGCTCGTTTCAGACTTATCATATTTCGCTATCATCGTTTTTTTTTCTTATGTGCATCATAGGTTCTAATTTATAGTCATTGTTTCTGCGTAACATGTAATAGAAAGGTACCAAAATCAAAGGTATCATTATCTACAAAAATTCTTTGTTGCACTGCTATGTGCAGTTTTCTGAAATACCAGTTATACATGTCAAAATATTGAATGATATGCAAAACATATGACCCCAGGCTGGAGTTAAACCCGTATTTCAGCCATATCGTGAGCACGTTTTAGCACTATACTACCAAGAATACCTGGTCCTTCGATAGAAACTGTCGAAGCTGCACCTCAATTGAGTTTAATGCAGATATGTACTTATCAGACCAATCCCGTGAAGTGTTGGTGGGTCATAGCTTCAATAGTTTATACGAAGAAAGAGGGTAACAAAGCGGTGGCTTAAGTCGTGTAGTGATAGCACGCTTCCTCAATATGAATGAAGACGGGCTTAACTTCCGCGTGGGGTGGAATGTTTTGCATATCGCTGTATCATCTTCTGTACAGTTTAATGCTGTCACTGAATGTCAGCTAACGTATGATTGCGTAATAAACTATTGTTTTTTTCTCATAAAGGAGTGCCTTCATACTCAAAAACAAAGAACGGTGTATGGGAAAACATGAAGCTTTAAATAGTGAGATAAACTAAAATTTGCCACAACAGAGAAGAGAACCCAAATTGAATGAAGTCGCGCTGCTCGCAGCGATTTCGAGTGACATGCCCAATACCTGCCAAGCCAGTAGTAAGCTGATTCTGTGTGCTTGATTACAAACATTTCTAATGAGCTCTCTATGTTCAGCAAACGACTGGACATTCACTGAAAGAGTAGATCCAAGCATACATCTAAGATTATTGAGTAGTATGCACAATATTTGATTCCAGGCGGGAGTTGAACACACATTTGACCCATACCAGAGGGGCGTGCGTGCTACCATTACACGATTGAGGCCATTGCTTAGATACCACTCTTTCTCCGATATGAATGATCACAGCTGTCAGTAATTAACCTTGAACGGGTTTCATTGATTAGTCGCATATCGACATCAAACAATTAAACTGGCGGCTATTCGAAATGTAAAGTCTGTATGGATTCTTTTTTACTGTTTTTTAGTAGTCTTGTGATGTTAGTAACGTACCTCAAAGAATATTGAGTGGTATGTAAAATAGTGAGATGAAAGTCGAGTTTGTTCCGCTCAGGGTCAAATTTTGTACACCACTCAGTTCTCATATTCTCAAATTTATCTCACTATATATTCTCAAATTTGAGTTTACAATGTTATACCACCGCTGAAAAGCGTTAAATTAAATAATTCATATAGATTATTGGGTTTTTTGCGTTATCTGAAAACAAATGAACAATCAACCTCATTCACTGCACAAGAACTTTCACAAGAGTGTTAGTAATTATTCGAAAGCTCAACTCTCTGGCTAACGCGGTGAGTGGTCGGTTTTTAAAGCACCCTTTTATAACGCTATCAAATTCAAAATAAAATTGTATTTTACATTGCCCGCGCCAATCAACTATCACTTCGCTGGAAGCACGAAAACACATGAATGCGTAAAGAAGATTTTCTAGTATCGGAGCCACAGGTTTTGTCTGGAGTTTCTTTCGAAGCGGAGAAACATTTCGTAATTGAAAAACAAAATTCGCAGCTCACATAGGTGCCATTGGTCGATAATGGCGGCCACTTTTCTCCCATCCTACAGCTCGTGAGTTGGCCAAAACACGCATGCCCTTATATGAGAATCTATCTTATCTTCCTGGCTGCACTGCAAAGAAACGGTCTTTCCAGAAAATAAACGCAGCGTTGGAATTTTTAAATGTTACGCTATCGATTGATCACTAAGACTCTAAATAAAGAGCTTTGTCTCATGAGAAAAGCGCCTGTGTAAGACACAAATGTTTTCCTTTCACTGAAGCCTCATAAAAGAGTCTTTTCGAAAAACGGCCACGTACGGCGCTAGCCAGATAATTAAACATTCGAATGATTACCAAAGCACCTATGAAATGTTTTTGCCCAGCGAATGGAGTTAAATATTTATTTGTTCCGGATAACGAAAAGAAAATTATCATAAGAGATCTGATTCTTTTTATTAAAGCCTCTGAATCTTAGGGGCCGATTTTGTGATGATTGGTGGACTGTTTGCTGGGCATGATCAAAGTGGAGGAGACGTTATAGAAAAGAATGGACGGGTCAGCGTGTAACTGCTCTTCAAATGTGTAAGATTCTGCAAACGATGTGTGTTGTAATTTCATCTTATCACAGTTCAGAAGTACAAGTTATTTTATGGCATGAGCTCGGACACTGCTATGAATAAACATCATGGAAACGTGGCTGAGTATAGGGCAAGTGAAGGAAAAAACAGTCACTATTCCGTATAGGTTTGTTGTTAATGAAATGACTTTATCTTCTTCACACTGGTTTTTTATGCGATTGTACAAAGCGTTCTTTCTCGTTAAGAGGCGACGTAAACAAAACTGTCCAAGATATATTAGGCGGGCTCAGATCTGCGTGTACGTACACGGGAGCAGCGAAACTCAAGGTGAGATGTCAAATTCAAGGAATTCTTTATTTTTATTGTGTTATAGATACTCATCTAAAATTGTTGTATGGTATGCGGAACGTTCAATCTCCAGGCAAGAGTTGAATTCGCGTTTCACCGGGTGTGCGCTACTATCACACTATCGAGGTCACTGTCTTTCTACCACTCTCTCTTCGATATAAGCTCCCCGGACATGGGTCGAACGCGGGTTCAGCTCCTCCTTGTGGTCGGATGTTTTGCACACCAATCAAAACTCTTGGATGGGATGTCGCACTCAAATTGTTTTTTTTTTCCTAATTAAGATTGCTGGTTGGATCACCATATGTCCAGGGCTTCAACGGCTTTATAAAACAATTATGGAACTCTTAGTCACTTTACATTTCTATAAATCATTACAGGAGCTGGCAAAACGTACGACATTTATAAGGGTTACCCAGCAGACGAACGATATGTACGTCCCACTGGAGGTCTAGACTTGTAGGGTTTTTTGTGTCAGTATGAACACTTTTGTTTGTTATTCTTTTTTTGCAGTTAAAGCCAATGGCATGTTCTAGTGAATGGTTGACTAAATTTTGTTGCAGAAAATCAGCCATTTAATAAAGCATTGTTAAACTGTTGTTGTGGTCTTGACTCTCAATCTCCTATGAGCACAAAAGAGTTTGAATACTGACACTGTCTGACTGCAAAAAAATCTATTTTCTGAAACAAATCAGTTTATCATCAACATCAACGAACAAAGAAATACGCTGTACATCCATCTCTTGAGACTCTCTTGTTATTTGATATGCTCATCCGCTACCGAGATGCTTCCCGTACCATCAATAAAGCACGTCCACTGTATGAAATCAAGTTTTTGGCCCCAGTTTACGTGAGAATCGTCTTTTTGATAGAATTTGCTCTGCAGCTGACGCTTCAGTACACCATCAGGACCCTGAAATAGAAGTTTTTCTGTAGATGATGGCAGCTGGTTTTGATTAACAACAGGATTTTGGCAACTATTTCACAGCAGAACCCTCATTGAGATCGAAATCATGTGATATAGCCTTATTCTACACATTGGTTTCCATGTCTGTCACATTACAGGTATGCCTCTTTTCCTTTTCTCCGGATAAAAACTTCGCAAAAGTTTCAGTATTCATTCGTAATCTTCAGTCTTTGGCTACTTCTCTACGTGGTCTTGTTTGAAAAAGCACTTTTATAGCACTGTAGGAATCAAAATAAAATAATGTTTAGCACCCGCCATGTGCTTTTACTATTATGCTGGAATCAAGAAAAGCATATGAACGCGCTGAAGAAATCTTACAGAATCAAAGTTGTATGCTTAATTTGGAGTTTCTTTCGAGTCGGCGGAAAAAATCCCTAATTAAGTAGCAAAAATCGCACTTCACATGAGACGAGGTAACGGATTTGATCGATTGATTGCAGAACGACGCATCGAATCTAGGGCCACTAGGGACCAAGGCTGCACATTGGCCAATAAACAAGCGGGCTGAATATGTGGAACTCTGTCTTATTTTCCCTGCTACATTGCAGTGAAACAGCCTTTCCAGAAAATAAATGCAGCGCTGGTATGGTCGAAACTTACGCTATCAAATATCTACTTACAATTTGAGTAGAATTCTGTCGTGCGAGAAGTATGTGTGTATGTCAAACAAAAGTGTTCTCTCCCCGCTGAAGCGTTATAAAGGGACTTTCGAGCCGTCGAATGATTACTAAAAGTGCAATGGAAAGTCCTCGCCCAGGGAACGAGGTCGTTTCTTCATTTGCTCCCAGATAACGGAAAAGAACCCGGGTACTATGCCAGTCATAATCCGAGGAAGCATATATTCTGTGCATAGGTACTTAAGTGACCTGCCTTCATTTGTCGCAGTAGTTCCAACAGTTCTTCCGTTCGCTTCATTCTTTTGCTAGCGTTGTGCATGAAGTTGATCGTACTCGCACGTGATTTTGGCAGGTGTTTGAGTATCCGAATGTTTGTTCCAGCTGCTAGTATAAGTGGTCTATGTCAAGCTAACCCATTGATCCATCTTCTCGGTGGATATTCTTGACGCCCTTTTATATCTCTCGGAACTCGCTATATTTTTTCGCATACATGTCGCCTTCTTATTTCATTATAGCCGGGGTAAAGTGCGCCAGTCCATTCAAAAGGCATCATTCGAGTGCTGTGTGGAAATTCTGCAGTATGTAAGATCACCCTATGTTCCTGCTTTTAGCATAGCTGGAGGACTGACACGTCAAATAAGTGGGGCACGTCAGTTGACATCTGCTCGTAAGCTCAATGGTCTTTGCCAAAGTACCGGGCTCAACTCATTTTACTCTTTGTCTTCTATCGAGGCCTCGCACAGTCTTTAACCATAATTACTGAACGTCTCAGGTAAAACGTGGTCTCCTAAATTGTATCCATTCGAAATGATCTGCTTCGTTCTAAACTAATGCTTCACGAGTGACGCCTTTTGCAAATAGAGTTTTTGCTCCAATTAGCTTGCGGTCTAAATGTATTCCTTGGTTTAATTCACCAAAACTGGACGTAGGTGTAAATCGGATTTACTGTAGACCTGCACGAAGTTCGAGAGTCTGGATGTTGACCTTGCACTTGAATCTTATGCAAAATCCGCCTTGTTGTATTAATGGGGCCCCCCTAAGGTTTTTCAAGATGAGTTTGAGATGATTTTTCGAAAAGCTTATAGAGCGTGCTCAATAAGCTTATTCGATGGTTGTTACGAAGACGATCCCTATGACTACTTTTGTTCAATAGATCAGTATCTAAAGTTTCCCACTGCTTGGATATCTGTTCCAAAAGCAGACAAAACGTCAAGCATGCTGCAAGAATTGCGTGCTGTTACTGATCGTCATTTCATTGTCAGTTTTGCTGCATCCACTATCTGTGTCAGGCTCCAAACCTCTAATTGTAACTGTAACTCCTGCAAGGAGAATTACTGGTGGACTTCTGGTGGAGACGCTGGCATATTAAACTGACGTTGTGGATTGGAAGAGTTGTATAGAATTCTCTGTTGTCAATTCCATCTTACTGCGGTGAGTCGTAGAGCGCCCATCTTCATCGAGTATCGTGTACCAAATAGCGCATCTGATGAAGAACAGGAGCGAGTAGATCAGCGGTAGCGATGTTATTTACTCCGAGCATGAAGCTGGTTTCACGATCGTGCCCCAGGCTCATCAAGCTTTCAACTACTTCGGGTTTGGGAAAATGTTGGCACACTTTCCTGGTTTAACTTCCTCAATTCGACACAAACGCTTAACAGCTATTCCGAAATTCCATACTATATAAGGAATCGAATGAATTTGCTTCCCAGACCATAGGGATTGTTACGGATTTCAAGATGTAAAAGCGTAATTGTAAAAGCGATGTTGCACAATCCTCAAGAGGTGAGACATAAACTTGAGGC
The DNA here is from genome assembly GCA_019055375.1 of Parelaphostrongylus tenuis. NCBI lineage: Eukaryota > Metazoa > Nematoda > Chromadorea > Rhabditida > Metastrongylidae > Parelaphostrongylus > Parelaphostrongylus tenuis. The sequence goes on from JAHQIW010001271.1 coordinate 44,304, forward strand.
TAAAGAGCGTCGCAGAAGTGAATGAATGCATATGTGACCTCTACAATGACTCCTGGCAGCCTACCGACACATCAAGCCAGTATTTCTAATTCTCCAAGCGAGTTTGATTCCACCATGGATGAATGGCATACTTTGTAAGCCTGACTGGTATAATTCAAGCACTAAGGGACCCTGTCTGCATCATCGTGCAACCTCTCACTAAGGTACCACCCGCCCTAATTCAATGCATCGCATTTATCGGAAATTAGGCACCTTGAGCAACAGGCATCAAAGATTAGCGTCGCAAATGTATATCCATTTATGAGCATTTTACTTTTCCGAAGACTGACAATTTCTTGATAATAACGTATTTGAGGAGTAGAGAAGAATATAGGAAGGAATTCCTCGACAAGTGGAGTAGTCGTGAAGTTGAAAACTTCACAGAAGAGGCTTTGCTCTATCACAGAGGGACATTCGATTTTCGAGATAGTCGAAATGATTGCGAACAAGTCTTTGAATTCCGAAAATTTCCAACAAAGAGCGATAGCCGAAACGTCAACGGCATATCCCAAAACAGTACTTAATAACTTGTTAGGCAAAATCATAACTGTTCAGTCGTTTTAGTGTTTAAATTGCCCGACGAACATTAAAGAAAGGGAAGTAAAATACGTTTTCTGGGTTGTAAAAAGTCATAAATGTATCTTGATAAAATTAAGCTTATATAAACTTGTGGTTTCTAATTCAACAGTGAAGTTTGTTGAGAGTTGAGCTATATTATTTTAAAGTCCAAGGCAACTAATCCTTCTATATTGGTACACATTGAAATCAATGCATACAGTAGCGACTTCGATGAATGAGGTGACGGACATTGATGTATGTAGGTGCTCCTGCATATATGTGAAGATATGCGTTGTCCCTGGGTTTTGCGGATAAAAATGCTGAAGATAGTGTAGCCATGGTTGAGGTCTTATGATAAGCTGCTGCGGGGGCATGCATACGAAAATATTGTGGTCTTTCTTTCCACTCTGTTGTCAGTATTTCAACATTTGCACTTATGTCGCCTTATCCAAAATTGTTACAGTATATTAAAGTTAATGGATTGGCAAAAATTTTCCCGAACTTTTTTTACTGGTTATTTTTTATTACATCGAGTTTTTGTTTCCACTCTCGTTCAAAGCAGCTTCTAGTGCTTATTCTGGGTTATAACTCTTATACATTTGAAGTCATTTTTATTTTACCGTTTTAACGGTGTGAAGATTTTACAGGTACACCCAATAATGTAGACTGATGTACAGAACTTTTACGTCAGGCGGGACTAGAACCCGCACCTCACTCTATCCGGGAGCGCGTGCTCTATCCGTTACACTGCTAACGCCCATTTTGCACACCGCTCTTTCTACGCTACAGCGCATCTAGCTGTCAGCCGCCAACCGTCAACAGCCTGGCCCGTGTAATCGGTACTGACATTGAACTCAGTCACGCTGACATATATTGGGTATTGGAGATCATCGAGACTGTTACTAATAGAGCACACGCTCTCAGATAGAGTGAGGCGCGAGTTCTAGTCCCGCCTACGCGAAAGTTTCGCACATCACTCTGCATTACTTATACATTTGTTTTAAGATGGAATTGTCCTGAGGCAAAAACGATTGTTGATGCTACACGAGTATCGTTGCGTGTCAAAGCAGCACTTTAACCCAAGCGATACTCGTATAGCCTCAGCAATCGTTTTTGCTCTCGAAACAATTCCATCCAAAACAAATATAAAAGTGCTATACACCTAAATAACCGCTAGAAGCTGCTTTAAGCGATAGTAAAAACAGAAACTTAAATGTGTGCAAAATGATCAACAATAACGAAAAAAATCGCAAAATTTTTTGTCAACCCTTACCATAAAAAGAAATGTCTTTTTAAATTGACTGCATTTACCGCGTCGTGTCGACAAAGCGGTATTTTTTTGAGATTCTGTTGACGAACCAATCAGCAAATAAATTGCATTTTCATTTCTTCTCCATGAAATTGTGTATGAAATAGGTCTATTTTGCCGCAGCCCTTCTCGTTGAAGTAATATTTGAAAACTTGAATAGCCCCCTTCCCTTAAAGCACTGAACCTAAGCGCGCTTCCCATTCGTTTCGTACGTTCTCGTCGTCCATGGTGGTCTTCTTCGAACTCCTATTGATGACGCTCGGGAGGCACAATAAATTCAATAAGTTCTATTAAACAAATCTCATGCAAATAAGACATCTATGAACTTTACACTATGAAACACGATGTTGATGGAATGAGTCTTTGAATTTGTTGACACTATTAGAACTAGAATGGGAAAGGAAATCCCGTGATGTCATTTGCACATCACAGAGACATTCACATGATCAGGTTATGGAGTAAGTGATTGCCCGAGCACAAATAAACAGTGGAGAATCATTAGAGCAAATAGCGAACTTCCGCTTGTCGTCACCCATTCTCGACGTCATCAAGCACTTATCGAACAGCAGCGCATAACAGAAACAGACAGAATAGTGAATAAATGGTTAGCTCAGATCAAAAGGAAGATTGAGCACGGTAAACTGATGGTTGTCAATGGTTGAAGGTTGGTAGGACAAGTTATCTAAATTAGAGGGCTTGCGAAATTTGTTTAGGTGACGTCGAAAAAACGAGGAAGTTTTTGAATCATGAAAGCCAGTAATCTTCTATGATATTTTAGCTATCGAATCCGTTCTATAACTGTTCAGCTCTGTGGGAAGCAGCTGAAAATTTTGGTTATATTACAGGAAGGGAACAGCATTACATTGAAAGTATTCGGGATGTTGAAAAGAATTGTTGAAGAGATTTTATGGGCAAAATCTATCGAAAACAGAAGTTAGATGGGAGATGTCTGCGTTTTGCAAAGTGCGTTGGCTTCTTGAAAATGGCTGTTATAACAAGTGATGACATTTATATATGATGAGCTAAACAGGTGCTGCGTGAACGATTCTTGCATAGTTGAATCATTTCGATCGCATTTCGCTCAAAAGATTAACTAACATGACGGATGGGAATTTGTGCTATATGATCGAGTACTACGAGGAAGATTCATGAAGGTGTCATTATTGTTTATAAACAAGGCTGCATCCAATTAGAGATGGAAAACACTTGGTTAGATCGAGAGAGTTTGATACCGTATCTGCTTAGAAAACTATTAAGCAGTTGAGCTGAATACCGTATCTAATTAGAACTATCTATACTAATTTCGTGGATATTATCTATAAGCTCGAGGGACGAATCCAATTAACCAGTGAACATGCACTTATTACATTACAAATTTCGTAGCGAAAGATTAATTTGCATACGTACGTGTGTAGGAGGTGATTTATGATTCTCAAATTAACATTTAGCATGTTAATTTGAGCTCATAAAGCTAAAAATATATCGAGAAGAATGTATTCAGTGTAGAAAAAATGGGCACTTTCAACTTCGAATTGCCACGTTTCAGCCAACATTAAACCTATTCAACTAACGTATAATCCACTAGAATCTGTATATCCTCCGTATAAGACACCAAATCTATAGCTCAGCCACAACGAGATTCTCACTTCCAGGGGAACAATTTCTTTTGTTTTTCCTAGTCGAGGTTCATAGCCAGTGCAGCCATGAAGAAAATGGGATTTCGTTCATCAGCACGCGATAAATTCTGCGTAAGCATCACACATCATTATTGTTGTGTTTACGCTGTCACGCCTCGTTAAAGCGCTCCAAAAACGTGTATTATAGAATTTTTCAAATGAAAATTTGAATGCTAGACAAATCTAAAATCAGGACGGTACTTCCGAGAATTATCACGGTCGCAAAGTCTTACAACAAAACACTCCTTATAGTAGATAAGAAAGCCTCTAGTATGAGTCATTTAACTCCTAGATTGTTCAGGCACTCCAATTATCAGTGAATTATCTGCTCTGTACAAAAAAAAAACTCATTCCACTGCACGTTCGGTTACGCTCAGATGTCATCGTTTTTTGACAGCTGTGATGGAACAAACGTGTTGGCAATACTCTGATTAATACCTTTTTGATAGCTTGATTCTATGTCTTGAGTTTCTTTTGAGTCTTTTGAGTCATTTGGGTCATTTTAAACGTGAAATAGTTAATCGTCGGCTGTTTTCTTTCTAGAAAATAATTTACTAAGTAAAATGCGTTTGTTGTCGTGCCGAAAGCAGATAATTCACATTGTAAAAAGACTGTTTTCGTATGCTCAAAAGTCTTAGTGTTAATAAAATTTTTTTCTTGCGTTTATGAAATAGATTTACGCCGAAAAGGCCTGTATCGAAAAATGATTATGGGTAAGTGCAGAATATCCATTAGTCATTAGTTCGATCTCTCGCCTCACTCAAATAAAGCCACTTCATTCCCTCGCAGTCGACAAATTCATGGTCATCTAGAATGCGAAAACCGATGATTTAATATACCCCATGTCTGGAACAGACGTGAATTCAGCGAACGCTGCGAAACCTAATTCAGTCACTCGAAGATGCCATAGCCGAAAGTTAAATCATTGATCCTTTATGATATTTAGCAAATAAAAACTCAATTATTTTGTACCATGGGTGCTGAAAAGTACATGTAGAAAACAACCCACAAAATTACCTGTAAGGTAAGAGTAATATTATTCCTGGCTCCTTTTTTGCACACATCGATTCCTGCCGTATTCCATTCGGTCAAATACTGACCACTGTGTGGATCGTTACTGTGGAAGTGTAAATCGCATCCAGCAAGGTGCATACGGCTGAAATGATAAGTCACCTTTTCATCTGTAGTCCTTGAAATTGGAAAGGACCACCATAGGTACCAATACTAAGATTTCTAGCAAGAAATCTTTGAAGAAATGTATCTTGAATAAGTGTAGTCATCGATATCTTCCATTTTTTGCTTCGTATTAAGTTTTATAGCTACGTGTTCGTTCAAGAAAATGTAACTCACTCAAACTGAATAGGCGGTTTGCTACTGAGCGTAATTTTATATCTGGTGTTGATAGCAAATTTTAACGTTTTCGATCCTCCTTCAAAACGTTCCCCATCCACTTTGTAGAACACATCCCCACCGTTTTCTGCTCGACTGAAAATAATTTTTTATGAGTCATCTTCTGTATAGTCTACCGTATCACCATACATCGAAGGAAACCAATTAAGTCTTCAATCATCCTGCTAGCCACTCAAAGGAGATTGAGGGAATTCCACACGTTCAAGGAAGACAAGAGACTCTAATTACACATTTAGTAGGAGGCCGATGATTTTGAATTTTTTCGGCAAAACGTATCCGCTTGTACCCTCGCTGGACTTTGCCGTGTGGTTGTGTGTACATATAGATTGTTTATAAAGTTCTTCCAATGTAAATTATGAGTTGGAGAGAACGCCGGATCGCCTCCTATATAACTCGCAACTGTTTAACTCTATGTTGTTGATGAAATTGATGTGCAGGAAAAAATTTGCGCTTCAGATAATCCTTCACCAATGCCCCATAACGTAACTGTGGGTGGAAGGGTTTTCTTACTGGCGAATTGAATCCACATCTTAAACTCGTCTCAATAGGGTGTTACAGTCTGGAGAGTGGAACATGTCCATTATAACCTCAACTAAACTGAATCTCTGCCGTAGGAGAGCTCGATGAGCTATGGCCACCCATGATTACACTCTTTTCTGAGACACTAAAATCAAAGGCCTTCACACCACATGTGTTAGCTTGTTCGTGTCCCTCGGGCGATCAAAAATCAATGGGTAATTTCGGCAAGTGAGAGAGATGAATAGAAGACAAAATTTCCTGCTCGATCTGCGATACACGGTGGAAGGCCCACGCACTCATGCATATGTTTTCCTGCTTATGGACGTTGCTCAGTCATTCAGTCGGATGTGTCAGGGAAATGAGGGTCTTTCAACGAGTTCAGCTGCGTCTTGAAATAAGCAGAAGGTCGCTTTTGATGAGTCTCATCACTTTCTCCACATCTGCCTCTGATCTAAGTGGAGCGAGATCCCTCAAAAAACAAGGCTCGTGATACGTTACTAGGGTACAGTTCTGATATTCCTACATTAAAAAACCAAATATTAAGAAATAATAATCAGACGAAAATATAAAGTAAAAACGAAATTGAAAAGTACATTGCACCATTCAAGCTAGTAGATTATTCTTAGTAAACATATAGGAAACCAAAAAAGATGGATGCAAGATGGATTGGAATTCAAGACTTGAAAGAACTTCGCAAAAGCGCATGAAAAGCAGAAAACAAGTTGTTGTGAAAGAGATTGAGTTCTCTGCTAGTCCACCACGTGAGATAGGGCATTGCGAAAGCATTAGGGGACGTCGAGGCTTTCTTGAATGACGGAGCATCCGCTCATTAGGGAAGACAATATCCTATCAAGGATATTATCGCGAACGGCGCCATACATCTTTCTACCGCATAAGGAGGTCAAGAAACCGTTGTCACAGCCAGTTTAATCGTTGTCTAAGCCACAAAAAAATATTTCCATGGTGAGGCAAAAAATTCAAAGAGTACAATAGATATGTAGAACTGTTTGAAATTCTCAGCCCAAGAACTCTACAGTGTAGAATAAAAATACAACTAGAAAAGCTTACCTAATGCTAATCTGCAGCTGAAAAGAACCGCTGCTTGGCATTGATTCCGTGACAGAATCGATGCTGTGAAGGGGTGTGGTGAAGGACGAAGAGATGTGAGTGCTAGAAGAGAGTTAGTAAGGAAGTGTAGTGATGAAAGTAAGTTAGGCATAGCCGAAATCCCCTGAGAAGAAAGTTACCGTAAAATCCTCTTGTTTCCATCATAGGATTTGTTTATTGCACTCCATTGACTTCGCCTTCAGTTGCTGCAGTTGTAGATGGGTTTGCCACGACCCAAAATCTTTGCGCGTATCTCTAACGCATTAGAGGTGTTATATACGAAGTTAGTAGATTAGAAACTATATTCTGTCTTGCAATTTTTACTATTTCTATCTATTAACAATAAATTGTATTTTGGTCTTTTTATCGTATTTGATGCCATGCAACAGCTCATGATGGCCAGATTCTAAACATATAAGTCATTTCGATTCTTGGAACTATATAAAAGTTTCTCTACTTTACAGTGAATTTAGGTCCTTTGTCACATCATCAACATTGGCAAAGCGGTTTCTGGCCAAGGAATGTTGCAAAGGCCTGAAAAGATAGTAACCATCTGTAGCAGCATCTGAGTTATACGGTGGGACGATTCTAATGTTGCCACCCTAATTCTTAAGTTTTTCGCAATGTCAGACGCGCCATATGTAGACGAGCGTTGTCCTGACGTTGCTTCAATAAAGCTGTAGAAGCCGCTTTTGACGTGCTGATGTCGCCTTCATGAAACTTTCAAAACTATCCTTTGTGTAGTTCGCAGACCAACCGCCTTCTGGTTAAGTGCTCAACAAGTTTTGGGTCGCTCTGGTGACAGAATGACCCAAGTGGAGTGTTCAAGAGACGGTCACGATTTTGAGTTGAAGTGTTCATTCCAAAGTAAAAGAAAATTTCGTACAATTACAAAAAATAAAATGATTTACATATTTCGAGTTTCGAAATCACAAAGTTTCGAATGACATCAAACGTAATAGAAAGACAGAGAAATAAATTTTTTGTGAATAAATAAAAATATCAAATGGAATTATTTTTACTTAACCGCTTTAGAGGTTGGAGAGAGTGATGTGCAGTTTGGGCGGCAATAGTGTAACAGGTAAAAAAACGCGCTTCCGGATAGAGTGAGATGAGGATTCTAGTCCCAGCTGACGCGAAAGTTTTGCACATCACTCAACATTATTGGATAAAAAGAAAAATAACAAAAAAATACGACAGAACGTAGTTTCGACCTGATATCATTGTTTTACATATATGAACATCTCCTATAACAACAGAGTAAACCTGGACCTATTATCAAATGTTCCAAAACATTCAAAATTGCTTTTTACTTTTGAGCTGAGGCTGATTAGTTAATTGAGAAGAGCTTTTTTAATCACACATCGCATTCATGTTGTTTGAAATTCACGTTTAAAGTATAAAATTGCTCGACGTTGGTGAGTCCCCTGCGAATGAGCCATCGAATCGAGCCATTTGAATGCATAGTTGGCATATACAATGACTTACTAAAGTCCAATGACAAAACACGTAGAGCTTCGGTCTTAAACAAGTCTGCTTCCAATTTGTCTACGTTGGACGGATAGAATGCGAAATTGAATGAATTCCGCAATTGTATTAGGGAACACCTCTGACCATGGCGGTACAGGTGGACTACATGCTATAGATTGCGAATTAGCGTTCCCTCTGTAAGTAACTTTTATTTTAACAAAATCCACTCATGAAAAAGATGTGAACATATTGGAGAGCTAAGACTAAAAATGTGACATTCTCACTTTACCCCAAAATATACATCGAGAGATCCAAGTTGAGTGAACGATTATACAACTGTCACGATTTTTACTGCTTTCTTTTTTTTTTACAGCTTTCCAGGAATCCCGCAATAAACAAAATCAAAATTAAGTGATCTACCGGAAAAGATTGTATTCGTTTTCTTTCCGCACTCTGGTCATGGTTCACAATGAATTTCTCAAATTATGGCAAGGGTCACCGATATAAATGAGGAGAACGGCCAACTGAACTATTGAACTTAATCGAGCACATGTCTAGTGCTTGAAATTTCTAAGATGTACAAGACCCGTCATCACAACTTTACTGCGCGGGTTCTAAGAAATCCCATGTGTTTCCTCGCATTCATCCTTCACAAATATCTGCGAATACTTCAGTGCTGCTTTAACTGCTGCTTCAGGAATTCGTCTTCTTTATGAAAGTCGCATCATACTGTTCGAGGCGTTTCCTCTTCCAATCTCAAAGGTAGCTGAACTAAGGCGCTCTCTATAATGTTTGTTGATTGACCGCAATTACTGAGGGAGGGAACCGGACCACCGAACTACTTACAATCTGATTTCCAGTGCTTCACTAACCACTGCGCTAGCCTGTTTGCAGTTGAAAGATATTCACATAGAAAACGTGATACCAGCATACTTCGGATCGTATGTGTAGGATGGTTCATAATAATTATTGCTTACCGAGATTTCAATCGCTACTGATTGATCAATCATGATTAGTTGATTAATTGAACAATCGTCAAAAGGTCGATGCAAGGAATATTCCGTATTTCGCAAATGAGAAAAAGGATCCGAAGTTCTGACCTACGTCAGCAGTTGAATATCAAAGATGCCGTTTTATAGGCCAAATATCTAAGTTAAAGTAGGCCGTGCACGTATGCACTTTAACGACAACCAACGGATGAGAGGCATTACCGATTGGACTCCTCGGAATCTGAAGCGCTCCACAGTAAGACCACCGACCCAGTGGTCCGATATGTTCACGAAGAGCCTAGAAGAAAGATATGATAATCAACGAATTCCTAGAGCGACAAAGACCCACTGAGCTACCAGTGCACGCGGTAGGGAAGTATGCAATCATTGGTGGGGCCCACTTGAGTCACTTGGCGATCAACAGAACAGCTGGTGATACAGGTGATTCCAATTGATAGACTACATTGGATAAGTTTTTCTGTGTTGAAATTATACCACATTTGTATTACCATGCCTTGGCTTGAGTTTTCTTTTCTTGGTGGACAGGTAAAAAAGGACAAAGACTTTGGAGTTGATGAATCACTATGAAGCGCACCACATAACCTACCTCAGTAGGTATTGTTAGTGCTTATTGAATGCATATCTGGCCCATACAATGACTCGCCGTGGTCAACCGATATATCAAGTCGTTACAGCTGCCCTCGTAGGCAAATCTGTTCACCGATTTTCAAGCCCCGAAGGCATGGCAAGTTTCATTAGTTCAGAAAACGGGTTAAATCAGCAACCACATGAGTATGCTAAGCACTTCGCCACACATGTACCCTAATCAAACAAATCCTAGGATTTGTTAGAAATGATTAAAAAATTTTGACTGTGAAACTGAAGCGTATTCGGTACACTTCTTCAGTCCGTTCATGATCACCTCGCAAAACTTCGATAGAGCCTTGTAAGAAGTAGCAATGGCGATACAAATGAATTCTTCACAGATGCGCTCTTTAATGAGAAACATAAGTTGTGATCGAATCCAATCATCGCATAGATATGATTGAATTGGACCTATCATAGAATGAAAGTAGTGCCTGCTTTTGCACTTATACGGTTAATCATAACAAGGATAATGATATTCTAGGCAATTTCCACTTCCAACGACAATTTCCGTCATGAGAATTGAATAATTACATGTAAGGAATGAGAGTTCCTATCTTATGGATTAGCAGAGGGACGCAGAATTTCCTTTTAGCCACAATCTCCAGAACTTCTTTTTTTCTAATCTCCCCCAATGTTCAAATTCACTCATGAGATCCACTATATGTAGTTGCCACGTTAACGAAACGAGTACGATGTTTAGCACATTTCGTTTGCCCAAACTACAGAACAAGCGCTGTTCTGCTCCGTTAATTTATTGAGTCTATGTTTAGTTCTTCCTTGTTCTTTTGAACATTTCCAATGGCTAGGGCTTTTCGCCGCTTCGCTTATAAGTGGTGAAGTGATATGTCTGATAGATAAAATGAGACAAACAAATGATTATGGAAATTCGGTTAGAGAATGAAGTGCTCAAAGTTAGCACACAAATGAATGACTTACAGAGTATACTTCAAGAAGTAATGCGCATAACATTTCAACGCCTTCTCCCTCGATCACAATGAATTAATCAAATACAAATTATGTAGCTACCTCTTGTAAACTGAACAGTCTAAACAAATATATCGATTCTCCACGCTGAGCGCAAGTGAAGGTCGGCTAAATAACGTACACCTGTATATCTTTACTTTCTGCCAATCATCGAATTAGTGAAGAGCGGCTGCCAGTGGGTTTTTATTTGTCATTGTTACGTGCAAGACTAGTCAAGTGAGGTCCTCCTCGTTCTCAAAACTCTTCATGTAACATACATTCTTTTCAGGATCTTCGTGGGCAACTCTGATCATTATAGCAATGCACCTTGCAATCCTTGGACGGCTTCTGGCCACCAGTTATCGTCTTGACAGGAGATGTATTCGGTCCAACAAATTTTCGACTGTGGTGCACACATAAAGATCTTCAATGTTCAAGGCGTAGCATGTGTTCCCCTCTATAACTAACGTGAAAATTCCAGTATTGTCATCCAGAAACTTCACCAAATCAATTATCTTTTCATATACCAACTTATTTTCCATCATGTACGTCTTCTCTTCGAAAAAAAAATTAAAATACTAGCAAAAAGCGAGTTTTCTCTGTCCCGCGTATGATGTCCTCGGCGCTCATTCAATTTCTACAAACTCATTACTTCTTCAAGTTCAGTCTAGACTAAGGTCGCCCATCATATTGACTTCTTCATCTATATAAACATAGCTGCGTTATTCCATATTCATTCCCTTCAGCGTGCATGTGGACATCAGGAATGTGTTACTCGCGACACTGTCTTTTCTTCAAATTAAGACGTGGACCAGTCTCTTCACAGACATTTGTGAGACTAGGTAACATTTCTTCTACTCAGAGAAGACTTGATTATATTATGCAGTATTGTCAACAATGTAGAAATGGCATGTGTATTTGAAAAGAATGAAATGTTATTAGGCTATAATGGATGAATTACAACGTAATTATATTTCCCTCTACTCAAATATGTACTCGATTTCTGCCGTAAACAACCAGGCAAAAGCAGCTATTGTGGTATTAGCTTCTTTACTGATTTTATTAACATCAAAGTTATTGAGATTTGTAAAGATGGAACTAAAAAGAATGGCACTACTTTATTACATTGTCTAAATGAGATCAGTCAAATTGTGAGATCTGCTATTTCTGAGGATGGAATACTAGATTAACGAAATGATATGCACGAAATTCGCAAAAAAAAAAAACAAAGTGCAAGAATAACGATTTCCTAAATTGATGCGTCCCAAGTAAAGACTAATGGAGGATGGTGATAGATACAAGTGATCAATAAAAGTATTTGTTACATAAATAACTTAGAGAATTGAGTGGTGAGCAAAAACACGGCCTCAGGCGGGAATCGAACCCGCGTTCGAAACGGATGAATCGGAAGAAACGCGGGTTCCATTCCCGTCTGAGGCCGTGTTTTTGCTCACCACTCAATTCTCTAAGTTATATATGTAACATCATAACACTGCGAAATAAGCAGTAGAAATACTATAATTTCGAAGTATTATAATAACAATAGCTGTCAGCTTAACGGGATCTATGAAGCGAAATCGCATATCCGACCAAACCTGTTAAAGGCCGGTGGCTGATAGCTAACACACAGATGTTGAATAATTAGTGATCGGGCATATGTGCCTCAGTGGTGTAGTGGTTAGAGCACGCGTCCCCGGATAGGATGAAACGCTGGTTCGATTCCCGCCTGAGGCCGTGTTTTTGCTCACCACTCAATTCTCTAAGTTATGTATGTAACATCATAACGCTGCGAAATAAGCAGTAGGAATACTATAATTTTGAAAGTATTTGTATTTAGGTCGAAAGCAATCTTTTCAATCGCTCCTCCAGCTTCTGATTTTCCTTTTTGAGAGAACTCCATTTCATTCTGAAAACATTGCTGTTTAATTTGTGTGAAGAAGAAGATATCCAAATGATATATATTACTTGTTCTCCTTCCTTTCCACTGTTAATTGATTGAGTAGCAATCTTCCTTCCTCTCTAAGGGTACTAATCAAGAGACTCTGATCCGTCAACAATCGCTGGACTTCTCAAACACAATCAAAATTAAAAGTATTGATAGGGATGAACTGGAAAAAGGGACTGCTATACTCACGATCTTCGTCAAGAGTTTCAATTTGACTTCGCATCAGCTGAAAAAGTAACACTCACATCATGTCAAAAAAGGAAATGAAAACGATGAAGACGTCTAATCAGGCGACTCCAAAGAAGTTCAAAAACCAACCTTTTTCCGGAGAGCAGCATTTTCCTCTACAAGTGTCGCCACATGACATTCGGCTGTTTTACACTCATTACGTAATTTCGCTACCTCCGTAGACAGTACATCGCAATGTGCTTGTAAATGGTTCGATCGGTGAGTCAAAACCTCAATCAAACTACTCAGTTCGGAGGAAGTACTTTCCTTATCGTCCAAAAGAGCTGAAAAATTTTGGAGATGTTGGAGATAAAACATGATACAAAAAATAAAATAACCATTAGCTCATTGTTAACAACACGGTCTGACAGCATTCACACCACACATGAGAAATTTTTGGTTAATTTTAAACATCTAAAACTCATACCACTCGATCGTAGATGTTTACTTGTAACAAAATACCAGTGCTAAGACGCAGAAAAAATTGAAGAATTTTTAAATCAGAAAAAGTTCTAAATCCCACAGTTGTATTTGATACGAAGTTCAGCCAATTCTTTGACTGTATCTTCAAGCTTCGAGGAAAGTGAAGACACTGCGACCGCTTTTGCATTACTGCATGCATCGATTTCACTTTGAAGCTAAAACTAAGACTTTTGCAGGTTCCATCACTATGCTTCTGACGACGACTACTTGAACCAAACAAAGTATTTTTCATAAGCTAACCATAAACAATAATCAAAACAATGCGATATTTCAGACAATTAACCTGCTCAATCCTCATTTTCTGGAAATTGATATCAGCTTGTAGATTGGACGAAGAGCGTCGTTCACGAAGCAAGTCGAATTCAAGCTAAAAAATTATTCTCGAAAAATGTTCTGGCTAAAAGTTGTTGTGATGGCATCATCAGAGCAGGCCAGAAATCAGTGAAGTGAATGAAGAGAAATGGACAATGCTAGTCGCTTATAGTGCAGTTTGAAAACATAGGTTGAAACTTTTGCAATCAATGGCAGTCAAGCCTCAATGCCTCGCGTTGATGCCTCATGGCATTGAGCGTTCCTAGATGGAAAACCACGATATACAGCAACTGATTCATCTCTCTGAGTGTTACAATAGGAGAAAAAATTGATACATCAGCAAACCAGGCCCTCAGTAAATCACGAAACGGAGGTACCTACACGTACAACGGATCTTACTTACTGATACACCATTACTGGCATGCATGACGAAAAAAGATGCTTAGAAAAGATACTCATCTTTCTCATCTCACTTGACTATTTCTCATTTTTCAACTTACACGATGACCGTTCCTCTGCCAGAAAACAGAAGAAAACGAAGTTTTCGATCAATTCGAAAGAGATCTGCTCCTCAATCACTTGATTAACCCTTTGCGGAAGCGAGGGTTACTTTAAACCATCAGGCTTTCAGAGATCTTTTTCGCTCAACTGAGCTTTCCTGTTAGGATTTCAGTACTTATTCAAAAGCTCAAATCTTGGCAGTTTTAACACTGTGATTAGTTTCAGAAAAACAGTTTAACGCTGCAGCAACGAAAACAAAATTACGTTTCATACTAGGAAATTTCTGCACACAAGAGAGTCATAGCACAAATACTTTAGGAGCGTTTAGAGGAAAATAGGTAGCATCAGAAAAATACAAAAACTTAAGCTGTTTCCAAAACGAAGAAAAAAGTCCTTCCTATTTAACGAAAACCGACCGACTGCCTTTCGCTCTCAGAGGGTCAAACAAAGATTAGTACCACTAATTGGTCAACTAACGAAGACTATCTCTGTACGCCTAGTAAGGATGCACACAAAGAAACGAGTTAGGAGCAGAAATTCTAATGCAGACCTCATGCAACCTACTGAGATCACAGAACTAAGAGATTCACGAATTTGCCCTATTCAATAAAAGTATAAAGGATAAAGGATAGATCTATCGGCGTATATCAATCCCTGAGGGATTCGCCATGCATTCGTTCAAATTTCTAACTTCGTTTGAGGTGATATAATGCATATCTGGCCTTTACAAAGACTCGCGGTGGCCTCCAATGAACCAAGTCAGTGCTGCATATCATCCCAGACAAGTCTGAGACCAGTCTATAACCAGCTTACCGACCCCGGAGAGAAAGATGGCTTAGTGAGGCACGAGCGCGAAATCGAACAATTAACCTCATGTGCGGCGCAGAGCAGCTCTAACCACTGCGCCACAAGCGCTCATGAGCTCTATTCAACAGTGGTGAGAGAACCTATTCATTCTTCAAGTGCCACACAAAAGGACAGACATTTCAGACCTACAATTGGGTTGAAAGATAGATTATGCTCAAAGAATTAAGTCATAGGAGAACGAAACGGACCCGAATACAACAAAAAAGGACGCGAACGATAGAAAAAAATCTGTCGTGGGATGAAGAACAAATCGTAATGGTGGGTTCGCTATATTGAGAAGATTACACCTTAAATATGCCTATGACGCTTAGTAGATATGATATAAGACGTAGATTGAATAACGTATATGATACCTAAAGTGATATAAGCAATGCTCATGGAAGTTGCTGACTACCTGAAAGATTTGAAAGTCCGCGATTGACACATGGAACCTTTGTACAATTGTGTACGGATATCAACGATGATCCACGGACCTCCCTATTTGAGGTATCCCGCCCGGTTAGTCGCGAGGGCACGTGGCGCGTCCCCAGGTGGTGGATAGGGGAATAAAACGCGAACCAAAAGCGACCGTGTGCTTCCCAGAGACGCAGGTGGATTCAGGGGATGAGCTCCCTGCTTCTGCAGCGCCGACTTGACAAAACTCTATTTCTACGAGTCAAGTCGGCCAAAAGCCTGCAATAAAGCGGCTGGGAAGTACATGGGAGGCGGTTAGGAGTCGCCTCCAACAAATAAGCTCCTCCCGCTCCTCCGAGAGAGACTGGCAAGCTACTCGTGAGTACCCAGCCCCCACGTTTAGAGCCTGGCAAGCTATACGTTGGGTATCGAAATGCCAAAAACAGCAACAAATATGGGCCTCATTCCCCTGACCCCGAAAGAGCCCCTGGTACGGCAGCGCCAGGTAGGACGAGTACGGAGAGGCTGCTAAAATCTCAGGGCCGAACTAGGCTGCCAAGATCGAAACGGACTAAAATGACGATCTGTACCTACAACGCAAGAACCCTTGCTCACCAATCCGCTATAGGTCTATTGATTCAAGCAAGAAGAATAAGGTACGACGTCATTGGCCTGGCTGAGACAAGAAGGCACCATCCTTTTCACGCTGTTTATGACACCGGAGAAGAACTGTTCCTTGGTACATGCGATCGCAGAGGTGTCGGCGGCGTTGGCGTCCTCGTCAAATGGAATTTGACCGTGAACATTGATTCGTTCAAACAACTAACAACCCGCATCGGACGATTACGGTTGAAACGATGTGGTTCTATGCCGGCTTTGACCATCTTCGTTGTTTACGCACCAACACCAAGCTATGACGAAGACGAAGTC
Organism: Parelaphostrongylus tenuis; assembly: GCA_019055375.1. NCBI lineage: Eukaryota > Metazoa > Nematoda > Chromadorea > Rhabditida > Metastrongylidae > Parelaphostrongylus > Parelaphostrongylus tenuis. Next base: position 60,651 of record JAHQIW010001271.1, read on the forward strand.
GACGCGTTCTATATGGACCTCGAAAAATTCTTCAGAGAAGATCATACAATCTTCAAGGTCATTGTCGGAGATTTTAACGCAAAAATTGGACCTAGAAGAACGTTTGAAGAACGTCACATAGGAACCCACGGACTAGAATGGAATGAACAGGGTGAGAGGCTATCTGAGTTTATCATCACAACCCAAACCATCCATGGTAACTCGCAATTCCAAAAGCCTATTTATCAGCGATGGACGTGGGAGTCTCCCAGTGGAGAGTACCTTAACGGAATAGATCACATCATAGTAAATCGAAAGTTTTGCCTGACCGACGTCGCTGTTGTTCCTAAGTTCTCCATGGGATCAGACCATCGCCTCCTTCGCGCAACGTTCCGATTTTCGAGGAGAGGAGAGAAAGCCGCTAAATTCAAACAACGAAGTCCCAGAACTACCATAAACTGGGATGTATTCAAATCATTAGTCGGCTCTTGGGAAGATACCGTTGTCGACAACATCGACGAAGAATACGATCAACTCGTTGGATATCTTCGCGTTAGCGCTATGAAATCCGAGAGTCCTAAGGTCACAAAGAGACGCTTGTCTCCACAAACACTCGAGCTGATACGTTAACGTGGAATAGCACGAGCTATAGGCAACCGAATCTTAACGTCCGAACTTGCGAAACGTTGCAGCGAAGCGATAAAAGAAGACCTTAAAGAGAGAAGAGCAGCAGTTATGGCAGAAGCTGCAGAAGCTGGGAAGAGCATTCGCAAAGCCCAGCGAGGCTTCGCCAACTATAAGACCAAGATGATTGCACTCCGATACCCTGATGGGACACTTACAGCTTCGAGAAGAACTATGGAGAAAATCATCCACCAATACTACTCGGATCTCTTCGCTAGCCATGTCCTCTTACCTTCATATAAATTGAAAGAGGACGAATATGTCGTCCCATCGGTCCTCCCTTCCGAAATGCGACATGCTATATCGTCGGTGGAGAACAGAACAACACCCGGTCCAGACAGGATTAGAACAGAACACCTGAAGAATCTGCCGCCAGTTCTCATCAACACCCTGGCTCAGCTCTTCACTCGCTACATGTCAGAATGCAAGGTCCTTATTCAATGGAAAACCAGCAAGACCGTATTGTTGTTCAAAAAGGGAGATCTTCACGACATAGGCAATTATCGCCCAATCTGCTTGCTGTCCGTTGTCTATAAACTCTTTACTTGAGTCATCCTATACAGGACTGACAGAACACTGGACGAAGGACAGCCATGTGAACAAGCAGGGTTCCGGAAAGGATTTAGTACCATGGACCACATCCACACGATTACAAGACTCATCGAAGTTTCACGAGAGTACAAACAACCGCTCTGTCTCACTTTCATCGATCTGAAGAAAGCCTTTGATTCAGTGGAGAAAGAATCGGTTATAGAGGCTCTGGATAACCAGGGCGTCCCCACTCGGTACATAATGATCCTTTGTGAGCTATATAAATCACGATCAAAATTTCTCCATTCTACAACAATATCACCACCGACGTAAGAAGAGCGGTTTGACAAGGCGATACAATTTCGCAGAATTTGATCACTACCACCCTCCAGAACACGCGAACATCAGAATGGGAGGAAATGGGAGTGAAAATTGACGGTCGACAATTAAACCATCTTCGCTTTGCTGACGATATCTTCTCATAACACCAAACATCAGCCAAGCGGAACGAATGCTGACCGATTTCGATAGCGCCTGTGGAAAGATTGGTCTTCAACTCTAATGCCCCATTCACGCTCAACGGAACGACAATCTCCGAATGCTCCAGTCACGTCTATCTAGGTCGTGAAATTAACATGATGAACGACCTAGCTCCAGAGTTGTGCAGGGGGAAACGAGCGGCTTGGGGAACGTTTGAGATCATCGAAGATGTAGTGAAGAGGACAAAGAACATCCGACTCCGTGCCCACCTTTTCGACTCGACAATTATCCCTGACCTAACGTATGCAGCAGAAACCTGGTCGCTATGTAAGCAGGATGAAAGATCACTTGCCGTTATCGAACGAGCAGTCGAAAGGTCGATGCTAGGAGTATCCCGTATCTCGCAAATGAGAGAAAGGATCCAAAGTTCCGACCTACGTCAACGATCGAAAATCAGAGACGCCGTTCTACACGCCAGGATATTGAAAATTAGGTGGGCCGGACACATGATGCGCTTCAACGACAACCGATGGACGAGAGCCGTTACCGACTGGATTCCTCGGGACGTCAAGCGCTCTAAAGGAATACCACTGACCCGTTGGTCCGATTTCTTCACGAAAGCGATAGAAGAAAGATATGATGCTCAGCGAATCCCTAGAGCGAGGAGGACCCACTGGGCTACTCTTGCACGCGATAGTGAAAAATGGAAGAGTTGCTGGTACCCGCTCGAGTCACTCGACGATCAACGGGACGACAGGTGATACAGGTGATCAACGATGATGTGATCTGGGATCCGTGTCTAAAACTCACAAGAAACTCACGATTCTATCTCTTTCAGGTCAATGTATTGGCACCAGACTTGCAAGAGAGGAAAGCAGCACTGATTTGATAGATCGGCAAGTTATCACGAGCCAATGTAAAGCTTAGATATACATCTAATCATCTCAAACTATACTAGATGAACAATTGCATGGCGCACCCTTCAGAAAATTCATTAACACCGAGATCTTTTTTATGCTATCGTGGCGAATCACAAAACATTATGCTAAGCTCCAGAGTCAACATCATTGGAAAATTTTCTCCCTTCAAGATTCAGAAAAACACACATCAGACACGAAACATACATAGAAGGATCACGTAGTGATCAGCGCGATTGTCGAAATTAGTAACTGTTGGGAACTATGGGATATAAACGAAAATACCTCCTTGACTCTGTTTTGTAGCTGTACTATAGAAGGCACCGGATTATCTTCGACGTTTTTCTTTCGTAATTCGTTCAACTCCTTTACCAACTTCTCGTTTTGAACCTTAAAAAAAAAATTGAAAATCGAACAGAACAGCGAAGTGCAAAATGCAAAAACGTACTTGCAACATGTCCACCGCTGTTAAAGCACTTGAAACATCTTGTTGAGCCTTGGCGATGAGTTCACTCTTTTCGTCTCTGAGAGGCTGCTATAAATACACATCACTTTAAGCGACCTTTCAAATTTGGAGTTCAAAAAATACTTGGTCCTCATATATTTCAACAAAAACAGTACCTCAACAACTGCATAGATATTAGCAGTTCGATTTTTGTAAAAAAACATCAAAGGAAAAACAAAAATAACAATAACTTCACTTCTATTTTCGATTTCAACCTGTCATTATCGTCTATAATACTACCGCCAAAATAGCTCGCGATCGGGTTTTCATCATCATAAAGTAAGCTATACAGGATAAGAGGCGCATGTGGGTCAGTCGTTGGATGCGCTCTGGGTCGCACAGAAGGTCGATGGTTCGATCTCGCGCTCATGGCCTACCTAGCCATTCATCCCCCCGGGGTCGGTAATTTGGTACCAGATCGGGTTCAGACTTGTCTCGTAGGATAAGCGGCAGTGACTCCATGGAGCGGGAGGCTATTGTGGGTCATTATAAAGTTCAGATATGCATATAGTTATCAAAGTTAAAAATATAAAGTAAATGCATGGTGCATCCTTCAGGCATTGACTGACGCCAGAAGCTTTATTCTTATTTATATAGGTTAGTGAGAGAAGAAATGGAATAAAAATTACTATGAACTGAAAATAGGAAAAAGAAATAAGAACAAGAATAAGCAAGAACTGCTAGATTAGTATGTTACTAAAAATACTAGAAATTACTGAGGCCAATTGAGGAGCATTAGGTACTATTATCCAGCACAGACCGCTCATATCTATGGAATTTTAGGGTACTTCCTTGACAACATACGTATTTGTATGGTCTTCCACGAAAAGAAGACCAAAATGAACACTTCAAAAAATCTATACCTTACTGGAATCCGAGTCCCGAAGTAATTCAATTTGACTATTACGCATCTCCAACTTTTGTAGAAGACAGTCTATCATTACATCTTGCTTCTCAACCAATTCAAGCAGCTCCTCGGCAGATGGCTCTGAAATATTACAATGAATTCGAAGTTAACCAGATAGTATAGCCAAGACAAACTAAAAGGCTCTTGCTGTTAGCCTCATGATAACAAAAAATGGAGCTCTCGGCTTTGTCAATCCCTCAAAGATTCGTGCGCCATGCATTCGTTTTCATCTAGCATCGTTTGAGGTTACTGAATGCATATTTGGCCTTTACATTAACTCGCAGTGGCTTTTAGATGCATCAGGTCAGTGCTGCTATCCTCCAGAGAATTCTGCTGTGAATTTGCCAACTCCGGAGAGAAGATGGCAGGCCTGGTGAGCTTTGATCGCGATATCAAACCATCGACCAACGATTGATCGCCAATTTTGTGCCCCAGAGAGCCTATAACCATTGTGCCACACTCGCTCTAGCCCAAAGACAAACCGAGAGAGATGTGTAGCTTCATGAACTTGATCTAGATTACACCATCCATCATGACGACTTACGGTGTGGATCAACACTTCAATTCGTTTCCTCGCTTCCACGGATCCTTCATAGAAGTCCTCGAACATTTGAAGTGTTGTTTTGACTGCTACCTGAGGATTTCGCCTTCTTCACAAATGCCTTAGAATGCTAGTTAGAACAATTCTCCCTGCGATCTTGGAAGTAGCCGAACTATGACGCTCCTTAAGACGTTCGTTGAATGGTCGCAAAAGGGTGTTGGGGACGAAGATCGAACCAGCGGCCTGCTTATCATTACATCACATTAATACGACTAGCGCCGATGATGTATGATATCGAGTGTCATGAAACTAATTTCACATTGGAAAATAGTAATAAAATTAGCGCATGTGACGTAATGGTTAGAGGGTACTCTGCGTCACACACTAGGTCAATGGTTCGCTCTCGCGCTCATGGTTCACCAAGCCGCGTTCCCTCCGGGGTCTGTGAATCGGTACCAGACTGGTCTCAAAATTGCCTAGAAGGAAGCAGCACTGACTCGATACAGCGGGAGGCCAGTGCGAATTATTGTAAGGCCAGATATTCCTTCAATCACCTCAAACGATGTTAAAAATTGAAGACAAATGCATGTCGCACTCCTCAAGGATTGATCAACGCCGAGAATTATCATTTCAGCTTCAACAAAAATATGGCTAGTAAATTGAAAATCAATTAGAACACAATGTAAAACTACAACTATGTCATAATTAGTTATAAGAAAATCGAGAAAACTTATCCTGATTAGTTGGCGCGAGGTTGGTAAACTACTCGTAGAAATTCGGTTGATAGGCTACATACGTCTCCAGGCTCTGAAGAAGAGCAGAAGAGGGTCGCCGAAACGTCAGCCGAATCTACGACTAATTTGCCAACCTCGCGTCAGCTAATCACTATTACTAGGTTATTTCATAAGTTTGATTACGAGAGCAATAATTTATAATAATAATAGGCGAATCTATTAACCAGAAATAATTATAACTGCACGACTTCGGTACCGTTCGATTGCACATTTTCATGTGAACATTTTGCTAAACAACTTACCTATATTTGTTCCAAGATAGAGCTGCCTTGGGAAAAAATTTGCCTGCTACTCATGCACGAATAGCGCGTAGGGGAACATGCTAATGTAGCGTGCGCAAGATTAATAGTTCAGGGGGCAACAATACGATTGCAGAAAGAACGGCTAAGAAGTGGTTCACGAAATTCAAAACTGGAGAGAATAGTCCGAAGGATCAGCCGCGCTCTTGCCATTTCAGAAAGCTAAGACAGAAAGAAAGACAGCAAACTAGGTTAATCTTGCGCGCTGCTTTACTATCATTCTCCCCTACGCGCTATTTGTGCATGACTAGCAAATGAATTGTTCCCACGACAGCTCCAACTGAAAGGAAGTACAGGCACACTGTATACCAAAATCTCCGCAAGAAAATGCGCAACTGAACGGTACCAAAATCGCGCAATTCAATTCTGGTTTGAAAATTTGCTGTTTATCCTCCACCGTCAAAAGTTATGAAAAGACCTAAGGATAAAACACTCACCACTCTTCCCATCGTCCATTCACAGAGATTTCACTTGCTGAAACACTAGCATCAATCAATAAGATGATTCCTTGCTTAGGAGGTACTAAGAATTGTCCTATGGGGATGAGTAATTTGCAAAAGTTTGAACCTCGGACGGAATCGAACACGCATCTCACCTTTCTGAGTGACGTGCGCTAACCTATTGCGCCACCTAGGTTCCTAACCTATCCTTCCTTCCGCGATACAAATACAAAGTATCAATTACTAGGTGGTAAGCAAAATGAGCACCTAAGTCTTTGAATCTTGGAATACCTTTTATTTCCAAATTTCAAAAGATTTAGTAATATGCTGGGCTGACAAGTAAATCAAGCGACATCATATAAACAAATTTATAGAAATTCTCACTCTAGAACTTGTTAATCAGTCAGAAATCTTTTTATTTGACTGCCACTTGCAGTGGTATGATGTTATGTTATACCCAATAATGTGAAGTGCTGTGTAAAAACATTTTCGTCAGCCGGGATTCGAACACAGATCTCACTCTTTCCGGTAGCGTATGCTAACCGTTGCACTACCGACGGAAAGAGAGAGATCTGGGTTCGAATCCCGGCTGACGAAAATGTTTTTGCACAGCACTCCGCATTATTGGGTAAAACTTGATACTTCAGAAATACACTTGACTACCAAAACCTAGAAGAAGCTTCAGGCGTTGATCAATCCCTGAGGGATGCGCCATGCATTCGACTTCAATTTTTAACTTCGTTTGAGGTGATTGAATGCATATCTGACCTTTACAATGACTCGCGGTGGCCTCCCGCTGATCCGAGTCACTGCTGCTTATCCTCCCTGAAGAGTCTGAGACCTGTCTGTACCAATTTACCGACCCCGGAGGGATGGTTGGCTTGGTGAGACATAAGCCCAAGATCGAACCACGGACATTGTGTGCGACGCAGAGCACCTCCAACCACTGCGCCACAAGCGCTCTTTACCATCAAACAAGGCAATTTAGGATACAGTACAATCTTCGTGACTACCTACACCGAAAAAAAAACACGGACACTCGTGGGGAACACAAACGCTGGGAAGTGAGGCGCCTGCAGAATCTTCCGGATGCAGAGCACCCAATTCAATATTTTGTGATTGTTTTCGCATGCATAAACCAGAAATAGCCCAGCTAAGGTCTCTCCATATCTCACTTCACCATTTACTGGCAATTAAACCCCCTTCAATGACGACAAAAATCCAGATTTAATCAGAAAATCACAGCATTCTCATTATGAAGCGTTGCGCTTGTCGCGTGGCCCCGTGAGGTATCAACGCGGGATAAACGGATAAAACAAGGTTAAAATAAGCCAAGTTCCATCGCAACGTGTGGAAGGGGTCGCTGCGCCGAGGACACCTCCACACTTTTAGATCAAACACACTAGCCTGCAACCGACAGTGTTTGGACCTCCCAACCCCTTTTCCGTACCAGAAACCTACATATAAAGGATAAAGTCACGGAGCTAATTAATCCTTGAGGGATGAACCATGCATTCGACTTCATCAAATATCGTTAGAGGAGATTGAATATATATTTAGTCATTATAATGGCCCGCGGTAACCTATCTATTAAACAGGTCACTATTGCTATACTCCAAGACGAGTCTGGTGCCAATTTGCTGACCCCACAGAGATGGAAGGTTTGGGGAGTTGAGTGCGGGATCGAACCATCGACATGTGTTTCGCAAAGAACCTCTAGCCACTAAGCTACATGAAACCTGTTCTTCAACATACCAAGTAGATTTCTTCAGCACTATCAATGTAGTATTCTTCCTCTGTGGAAGTTTCGTCACCGGTTAGAGCAACGCTTCAAATTACACAAAAATACAGCGTGTAAAAATGGCTTCAATTCGGTGATGAAGGAACAAATGAAAAATCGCTCTTGTTCTCTGGACAGAAACTTTTCATAGAAGTGTTAGTAGCCATTCGAAAGCAGAGAATTTATGCTCCAGTCCCACGTCGCCGATTTTTCAGCCATCAGTTTACAACGTTGTAAAATCCAAATTAAATCTAGCCTCAGACGGGCATATTTCCACCCGGACAGAGCTTTTTCTTTGGACTACTAGTAGTCATTCGACAGCGTAACGGCGGCTGATTCGAACGTTATGTTTATATCCTGAAAATACCGCCTCTCTGCAACACAGTAGGTAAATCTCCCTCCGTAGCAACGTGCAAAAATGTTTTTTCGAAAAACCGGCGAGGTGGGCTATAGCTTGAAGTCTTAGCTTTCAAATTTTTACCAGCACTACTATGAAAAGTTCCTGTCCAGCGAATGAGGTCGGTTTGTCCCCTCGTAACCATAAGGAAGCTAAAAATAGAATATTCGCATAGCATACGGATTTCAAAGCACATACAGTGCAGTGGTTCTTCACCTACACCACACGTGTGGTTATCGGCCCAACCCACGACACGTGTGGTTATCTGCTCAACCCACGACAAGGGTTCCCCAAGCCCTCCATTCTTCCAGGGTCGGCAAACTGATGCCATTCATGCCTAAAATAACTAATGGCACTGACACTGTAACCTCTTCAGTGATTTATCCCACTGCGCGGATCCCAGTACTTCTAGTACCTAATTCCTTTTTCTTTTTTACTTGAACGTCGTAGAATTTTGATTGGGCGCATTTCCTTGCAATCTCGGGGACAGCTTGGCTGTGACGTCACACATAAGGCGTTCGTTGTTAACTGCCGGAGAATGTTGAGGGATGGGGTTCGGCCCCATGCGCGCCGCAACGAACGCCACTACCGCTCGGCCACGTCCCCCAACTCCTAGAATGCCAGCTACACTGGTATGATGCCTGGCCATCAATTCTTGTCAGCTTATAGCCCATACTTGTATTCATTCCTATCTAACGATAGTATTAATTGAATTAAATGAATAACGCATCCATCACGGACGGATGGAAGCTTATGCTTCAAAGCAAACGTACCTTTGTGCTACTTTCGACTCCTTTGTTAGCTTCTAATCAGCATAGCAGAATACCCAAAGCAGTGATTCCACACTATGATTAATGTGTACATCTAACCGGTTGACTTCCGGGGACCCACGAAGGCGGACACCCCCAGCGTGGATCTGCAGAAGTCAAGCGTTCCTCAGGCAGGTCACGCCTCTACTAATTCGATTGTATCTAAAACTCTTGAGTGATGTGCAAAGCGTTAAACGTCGGACAGGACTTGAACCAGCATTTCACCTCTTCCCCGCCTATGCTAACCACTGCACTAGCAACACTCCCTTTCTGCCGTCACTCTTTTCTCGACACAAATGTATGAGACCGTCACCTACCAACCGCTAGTGCAATGGTTCGCATGCATCCCTGGGAAGGCTGAAACGCGGGTTCAAATCCTCTCCGATGTTCAAAGTTTTCCACATCACTCAACATTATTGATACATTTTGTAACATCACACCACCACAAAAAGCGGTTGGATAAAGTGAGATCTAAATCATTTCTACTTTAGGGATTCCTCGTCGTTCAAAGCCGACATGGGCTCAGTTTCTTCCGCAGAGTCGTTAAGTACCCAGACGCTACAACCATCTGACGAAGGTAGCGTGGTGTATGTAATCAGTTTAATCCTTTGTGAACGGCGGCCATTTTCGGGCGGTGGGTAGTTCTAAGCGCTACGAAGAACGGTAGGCGACGCGTTTTCCAACGATTACTGGTAACTTTATAATAGAATTTAGATTGTTCTCGCCGCTGAAATGGGTTCTTACGTGACTAAGAGATTATAATCTGCCTCTGGAAAGAGATCTAAGATACAACCTTCCTCGTAGTCTCAAGAGACTCAATGACTCTTGAGACCTCGAGGAAGGTTGAATAGCGTGCGCCCTTAGCTTAGATCTCCTTCCAGAAGCAGATTTCGCAATGTCCGGGCAGAACCATGTAAGAGCAAAAATAGCTCGACGTAGTCATCGACATATTTCCTTGTTGATCGAAAGCAACACACAGTCAACCCTTGCCCATTCTTTGGAAGATCCCCAAAAAGCGGTCCACTTGTGAAGACTTTACCCAAACCAAATTCCTCAGATAAACATGAAAAAAAAGGCGGAAGAACCATGCGGCAAACGTAATTGTAATTAGGACCATCTTCTTTGATATAAAGCGCCATAACCACAGGACTCTTGAGAAACACCTTCGCTGTGATATGTATCGCAAGAAAAATGATAGCATGACAGAATGCTCAGTAGTGCAGTGCTTAGCATGCGCACCGGGAAGAGTAGGACGCAGGCTCCACTTCCGCCTGAGCTCCAGAGTTTAGCATATCACTCAACATTATTGTAAAGACCTAATCATTTCGTGAAGATTGCCTCTGACCTCACATGGAAGTAAACAAGGAAGAAAAACACCTAAGTATAGGTTTAATTTTCAGAAACGTGAATTTAAATAGGCACAGACGCTTTTCTCTTACATGAGATATTTAACGTTGGAACGCTGACGAAAGGAAATTTCACACAACCATTAGAAGATATCGGCTTTACTCTCTACATATCACAATTACTGAAGATGAAACGACATACATTCCGGTCACACGGTATCAACTATATAAGACGAGAAAGAGACGAACTTGATAGCTTCATTTGGTTTCCATGTTGCACCATCTCGACACGAGTCCGCTACATACTTCAAACGTTAATCACTTGACACTTCCCCAACCATGGACCGTGGACCCAATACTCTGCGTCTCTAACCCCCAGCGTGTTAAATCTCACAACACCGTCTAACTCCCAGCGTGTTGTGTCTAACAGTGGCGTCTAACAATGGCACGCTGGGGTGAGACGCCACTGTTAGACGCAAAACGCTCAGGGTTAGAGACGCAGAGGGCTGGGTCCTCCGAAAGAGTTAATAACATTGTCCATAAAGATTATGCTGGTTTTCCAAGCGAACGAAAAGGAAATGGTAGATGGAAGAAAACAGAAAACTCGAAAAAAAAAAAACGGGATACTTTACTGGGACGGTATCATATGAAGGACTTAATAATAGTCTATTGATGTTTTGTATACATATGAACTCATAATAATTTAGACTAATGTTGATTTGATAAACTGGATCGGAGCGAAGCCTATGGGTTTTCGTAAAAATATGAATTCTAACTCAAAATAATGCAGACTGGAAGGAGACTGGATCGAGGAAAAGTCGATGCGTTTTGTATACGATCAAATCAATTACACTTAAACTACTATTTATTGGAAAAGAAAGAAACTGGACCGAATGATCCTACAGCTGGAATTGAGGGAACAATGTGAAGGCAAAGTGAAATTTAGAAGAAAATTGCAGTCAATAAACACCGCCACACGAATCAACGCGAGCTTCCGGGTAAGCTACCTGAAATAGGTCACCTAAGTATGAAAACATTCCAGAAATCCCGGATAATTTACACCAAATGCTCGAACAAAACTCAAACTTACTTGCGCTGATGATCCTTGAGATGAAGTAGAAGGCTTTTTAGACGACTAACGTCTTTTCCACCTTTTGCCTGAGCTTTCGCCTCGCACAATCGAGCGATTTCGTCCCACTGAGCTCCTTCTCCTTGTTCACGACCAAAGGCAGCCAGATGTTCTTCTTCTGCTTTCCTAAATTTTAGTAACTGAAAAGAACTTAGCGTAAGAAAACAAGATTTATCGACAATACAACGAGTAGAACACTTTATCTCTTACAGTACCTTAATAGAGCCTTTGATGGAAAATCTATAATTGAAGTATTTTCGATCTTCCTCCTCCCCCACAGTTCAGAACAATCAAGAAAATTCGAGGAAACTCCATAAAGTACCTGTTCGCTTCCTTAGTTAGTTTCAATGCTGCATCACGCTGTTTATACCATTCCTCTAGCTCTTTCTTTGCCAAACTCCTAAGCTCATTCTTTCTCTTTTCTTCCGCTTCATCTATAACTACTCAATAACAAAAGAAAGCGATAATTGAACAATTATTTCCTAACTCAACAAATTCACCTAAAGACTCTCTAAGCCGTTCACCTGGACAGACTCACCAAAAATACTGACCTTTTTTCTCAAGGAGGATCTTCTGCTGCTCGCGCCACCTGCGTATATTCTCAGCTTCAATGCGTGGTACAGAGGGAACCGGCGACGCTCCCTTCGAACTTGCCGCTGAGTTGTAACTGTTCACACCGTTTCCATTTACCAGTGGAACTATAAAAGTTTAACTTTTTCATCCTTATCACTACCCTGTCTGAATTTCACCTGGAAAAGGCTTGCCAAGTATATGATCTATAGACACATGTTAGCTTAAGGTGCGCTTGTGCAGCCAAATAGTCCACAACACCAATTGATTCGTAGTGAGGATGTGAGTCATGATTGTATATGGCCGCTCATTATATATTAATTTTTCTTCATACACGTTCTACACGCCAGGATATCGAAAATAAGGTGGGCCGGACACGTTATGCGCTTCAACGACAATCGATGGACGAGAGCCGTTACCGACGGATTCCTTGGGACATCAAGCGCTCTAAAGGAAAACTACTGACCCGTTGGTCCGATTTCTTCACGAAAGCGATGGAAGAAAGATATGATGCTCAGCGAATCCCTAAAGCGAAGAGGACCCACTGGACTACTCTTGCACGCGATAGGGAAAATGGAAGAGTTGCTGGTACCCACTCGAGCCACTCGACGATCAACGGGACGACAGGTGGTACAGGTTATCTTCACACGACTCGTCTTCACAATCTTTCTGGGCGAATCCCAAAGAAATCGATTCCTTTCTTCAAATTCATTATACACGAAGGCCCCCGAACACGCGTGCTGATACGACTGCTGCATGAGGATTTCGTCTTCCATACGCATGCCGTAGATGTTGCTCGATACAACTTTCCTTCCAGTCTTAAGGGTAATTCAGCCAATTCGGGTCGTTGACTGATTGCAAGAGAGTGTTTGGACGAACATTGAACTAAAGCCTTGTTTATCACATTGCTTCCTGACATATTCCACCAGTAGCAACTAAGCTACCTCGCTCTCGAAACTTAAATCTCGACGCTGAAAATATTAAAACTTCCTGCGCTTTTCACAGCCTAAGTACTCAACTCTATATGTGTTGAGCTGGACAGTTTAAAGGTGGGGAAATATATGTACTTAGTACAAACTTTTTTGCTCCTTCCTATTTTGAATTTGCCACTATTCCCACGCCAATCATAGCCTTCTTCAGATAGCATTAGCTATTGCAGCTGAGTGATTCCACAGTCACTTTCAAGTGCATTTTTTGTTCACCTTTGGTACCATGACGTCGAAGGTATACTTAATGATAGTATGTGACAAATCAAGTTTTAGTTTTGAAGCGAAGATGATAACAAATCGGCCATTACACGTCACTCTGAGTAAAAACTAGGAAATGGTTCTAAACAGCGCTCTGTTTTATATCACTAAAATCTAATCAAAAGTCTGTGTACTGCGAAAGATTCAGAGAGACTTTGTTTGAACGAACTTGTAGTTAGCGCTTTGGATACTTATAAGTGGTAGTACTAGGTCTTCCAAAAGACCATTCACGAATCGATGATAAACACATATTAGCACAACATGATGGCTAATCGTGATGAATCTCCAGCGGCCCATTTCAATTCAGTGTCACTTCCCCCTCTGCACTAAGCCGTCTATTGCTTTAATGTGATGTTCTACAACATATTCCATCATATTTTATGCCGATTTAGTCGTGAAGGAAATTCTCAGGACGAATTAGCAAGAACTCTGTTGCAGTCAAGTCTAAATGTGTGATTACTGGTATTTTAATGGGAAAAACGGAGTGGTTAGTGATATGCGCTCAGTCAGCAATGAACTGGTTCGAACCCTCCTTCATTGCGCTCCCAAGTAATGGCCCTTTGAGAAAAATCAACTCGACCACCATCCTATGACATTTATTAACGGGTCAAAATTCTCAAGCATCAGTCAAAACACCATGGGAGATACGAAGACCTTTGCGACGAGTAACGATGTGTAATGTGAGTAAAAACGGAGTTCAAGAAGTGTTGGGAACCCCACAGTAGATGTGACGACGGATTACGTGAACAGATAATTGAATAAACCATTCCTGGCTATTTTCAACACTACTAAATAATATCATATCTTGAGCTTTTCAATGAAGTCTGTTATGGCAGTTATATAGTGCTAGACACGTTTTTCGGCTTTACAGCCTCATCAGTACCACGGTGCCTTTCGAGTCAGCCAATTCCTTGCAGGAGAGGTATACTACTTCATACAAAAGAATCAACGTCGAATTATTTCGAAACACCGCATGTCAGGTGATAAAGTTCCCCTACATTGCAGTGACCAACAGCCGATCGCTCATGGCTGGTAAAATGAATTATATTTTTTTCATTCGAGTGTTTTTATAAACCTCGCTCAAAACTATATATGATCTGATACCATCTCTTGAGCCTTTCATAAGATCTATTATGGCATTTATACAGTGATAAGGTTCTAGCGTATATTCCCTGCAAGGGATTGGCTGGACCGAAAGGCACCGTGTAACTGATGAGGCTGTGAGGCCGAGACACGTGTCAAGCACCGTATAAGTGCCATAACGGACCTCATGGTAGGCTCAAGATTGCTACCCGATTATATATTATTTCCAACAAGGTCTATAAAAACTGTCTCGAATGAAAAGGTATGATTCATTTCACCAGTTATGAGCGATCAACAGTTGGTCGCTGCCATGTCGGGGAATTTTATCACCTAATATGCGCGATTTGTTACGGCGTCGATTCCTACATGTAGGAGGTTTATCCCCCGCACGCGATTGGGTTAACCGAAAGGCACCGCACTGCTGATGGGGCTGTAATGCCGAAATACGTGTCCGGCACTATATAAGTGTCATGACGGTCCTAATGAAAGGCTCAAGATATATTATAAGATTATATAAATTGCCTTGAGCGAGGTCTATAAAAAACAATCGGATACAAGTGCACTACTAAGTTGGGAAGACGTGGGACGATGGACTTTTTCAGTGCAAAGAATTCGACCCTAAGCATGGAATTTCGAAGGTCAGGCTCACGGAGATACATTGGGAAGTGTTATGCGAAGCTCGCTACAACCACTGAATGACTCAACTCTTAGCACTGCTATATCATTCGGTCTACTCAAAATTTTGAGAGCGAGAGAGCATGAGCCTACCCAAATTATAAATCAAAGTACTTTATGAGAAGGTTTGA
This sequence comes from Parelaphostrongylus tenuis, assembly GCA_019055375.1. Taxonomy (NCBI): domain Eukaryota; kingdom Metazoa; phylum Nematoda; class Chromadorea; order Rhabditida; family Metastrongylidae; genus Parelaphostrongylus; species Parelaphostrongylus tenuis. The sequence goes on from JAHQIW010001271.1 coordinate 75,895, forward strand.
GCAAGAATACACTACTGATAATCTCCACTATTCCCACCTGAAGGTGTTGCTTGATAGTCCATGGCCGTGAGGTCTACACCAGAATCTGCTCCAACGAGCGGAGGACCGACTGCCATAGCGCCGAACTCGTCTGAAACTTCGAATATCAGGTCTGAAGACACGAATCTTCATAGTTCAGTGATTTTATTACTGAGCAGATGAGAGGTTGTTAGCAGCAGAACGTTCACATTCAGTAAATTCCACTGTTATTAACGCCACAGCCCTGTTCATCAAGAAAAACACCGAATTCTCTATACTATACAAAGATCGATAGCTAATCGATCCAAAAAATCTCCATTATCTAACATCCTCATCCCATTTTAAACATTCAAAAGCTCTGCAGACAGTTCTTGTTTAGTTTTCGTTAATTAAAGGGATTTTTTCCTTCATTCAGAAAAAAACCTCACATTTGCTGCATTAATCTGATACTCCAAGACTTTCTCAACACGCTCGTATATTCGAATATGAAACGTAATTTTCTTTTGCTCCTACAGCGCACTACAAAGACTTTATTCGAAAAGGAATTTAGCCTAGGAATCGCCAAGATTTGTGCTATCGAATGAGCACTGGTATAGACAAATGCAAAATCATCCACAAACCCTAGCCATAAGAAAACAAAGCAAAGCAATCTCAAAGTGAAACATAATTTCATTTCAGTTACTACAGCTCACTAAGAGGGGTTTTTTTCTGGAACCATGCACAGCGTTAGAACTGCCGAGATTTGAGCCATCGAACGACGACTAAAAACTTAGTTTAAAAAAAAAGGTATGTCTAACGATAAAGGCCACTAAAATTTCGTGCATGAAAAACGATGCACGCTATCCAGGAGGAGTTTAAACGAAAAAAAAAAATGAAAACTATGGTCAATTACCTGCTGCTGCAGCTGCAGGTTGAGGTGGTGCTGCATTAGCTGCTAGAAGACCTCCTGCCGGTGCCCCAGTTGGAACGCCATCGATCTCAGCAAGTAGATCTTGTTCACGGGCAAGAAAATCGGCCACTGGGTCGGCCATTCTGTAATATCGACACTGACTGAACTTGAACTTGAACCGTCCGTCTTCACAAATTGTTCGAACCCTAGCACAGGGAAACCACGATGTAAGCCTAGCTGGGGCTTCCTCGGATCGTCACCACATCAAAGCAGTCGCTGGCCCCAGTGGAACAGAGGGAGCTTGCCATCATTCGACTAGTAGCTAGACTACCAAGACGGCGGCCGTTTATGGCACGGGTTATTCTGAACTCCAGTTCAGTGGTCCTTCCGGGTGGGAACCTCGGACTTCTTCTCAGTTTGTGTGGCCTTGCTAGGGGATAGAACCCTTGCTGTACTTGGCAGTTCGACACCTAGGAACACTTCCCTGCTACGATGAGGCGGTAAACCATCTGCAAAACAAAATTATTGAAAGGATATAGGATAAACCTCTCGGCGTTGATCAATCCCTGACGGATGCGCCATGCATTCGTCTATAATACTAACATAGCGAGCTATGGTCTGTCTTTCGACTTGCTAAATTCGTCTTCAGTTTTTACCTCCGTCTGAGGTGGTTGAAGCATATCTGACCCTCGTAATGACTCGTGGTGGCATCCCGCCGTATTGAGTCAGTGTTGATTATCCTCCCCGACAAGTCTGGTATCAATTTACCGAACTCGGAGGGATGGATGGCTTGGTGAGACATGAGCGCGAGATCGAACCCTCGACCTTGTGGGAGACGCAGAGCACCTCTAACCACTGCGCCATATACGCTGACTTAGTAAAGACATCAAAATAATATATTCAACAAAAAAAGAAATCAAAAAAGTTCATGCTATTGAAGACGAAGGGAGTGATTTGCCGCCAGTGATTAAAATCGAGTTCCAATTGTCACCAACTAATCCCAGTGCCTGCTGACGATCAGATCCCGACTTCGAGCGAATAATTTCGTACTTGTTGATCTACTAAGGGGATCGAGGTCGCTAACAACACGGTTTATTCACGGATATGGAGAGACATCCGATAAGCCTTCTAGAGACATCAATGAGCCCCATGGCCGGGTGGGGGGGGGGAGCCAATGACCCTCATGCCTGGGTAAGGGGGGGGAGTCAATGACCCCCATGGCGGGGTGGGGAGGAGTAGAAGGGCATGCATGGCATTGAGAAGACACTCAAAGCGAGTCGTAAACAAACATGTAAACAAAAGATAAACAAAAACAACAAACAACAAACAAGAGAACTGCAAGCGAGGAACCACCGCCCCCGCCCGGAAGCTCGTCATGGAGCAGTGGGCGCCGTCGAGGTGACACACCGATCCGCGTTGCTGCCGCGTCGCGACATTTCCCCTTCCCCTGAATCAGGGTTTGTGGCGCCAATCGATTTCTGCGAAATACACTCACCGTCGTTGCGTGCATTGACCTCGATGCATGTCTTTCTCTGTGTCTTTTCTTCACAGTGAGGACGTATCTGCGATGTTTTTTGTAGTGTATCAGTACCCTTTATAGTAGGTAGTCATCTATTCAGGGAATGAAGTTCTTCGGGAGAACCTGTTGCTTGTCCTATGCATTGACCTCAATGCAACGATTTTCTGACGGCTTTTTTCTCACAGAGAGAATTTCCCTGCGATTTACTTTACACCGTACCCGTAGTTAGGGCGCCGTGGCCGAGTGGCTGTGGTGCTCGTCGCGCGCACGTGGACCCGAGTTCCACCCCCACCCCCTCCCCTCCCCCTCCAACGCTCTTCGGCAGACAACAACAACGCCCTACGGAAGACATCACAGCCAGGCTGTCCTCGAGATTGCAAGGAGACGTACTCAACCAGTATTCTACGGCGTTCAAGCTACGATGTGTTTCGTACTGTATCAGCAGTATTCTTAGCGATTTGCTGCACCGTACCATGCATTGGTATCAATGCATGTCTTTTCCGTTGGCTGCTTTTCACCAGGTCATCCTCTCTGCGGCGACGTGTTTTGTTCGTACTGCATCACTGCCTTCATTAGTAGATATTTCATCGAGTTTGGAGAAAGATGCGCTCAACTGAGTTCTTGAGGAGAATTAGTTGCGTAGCTCCATGCATTGATCTCAATGCGTGTCTTTTGCGACAGCTGTTTTTCCCAAGAAGATTTCCACGATGAAAGAGTTATTTTCAACACACTTCATGAGAAGAATCTGTTGATAGACGCGTGTTTCTCTGCTAGCATGAGTACTGCAGCATTTTCGTTCTTGATAGAGTCACACAGAGAAGGGCTGACGATGAGGAGTGTACTTGAATGTTTCTTCCTAAGCGGGACATTCCGGACTGTACGCATTGTACTCAATGCATGTGGCTTGTGAAGATACAAACATAAACAGATATTGTCAGAGAGATTGTTTCAAGCCATTACGAGGTCCGTGTGTCAGTAGTTTACCTATTTTTCGGCGGCCTTACCTGCCTCATCAGAGCCACGAGGCCCGCAAGTCCCCTATTGATAGTCGGGACTGAGAGACGGTGAAATTGTGGTTTCCAGATTCTCACCATTCTAAAGCCAGTCTATGGCTTTCATAAGGGGGGGGGGGGGGGAGGGGAGGGGAGGGGGGCTGATGAGACCGCCGAAATGTGCGTAAACCATCGACGTATTAACCTCAAAATCGCTTAAAACATTTTCTCTGACGATATTGATTATTGCTTATGAGGTTTTACAAGCCATTTAAACGTCATATACATCAGCAAATGAATGTGAATGTATTAGGAGTCCATAACCAAGCTGCAAAAGCAAATAATGCCTTGAAGCAACTAATCGAGTTATCACGGGACGAACCTTACGGCTGTGGCCTTGTACGGAGCAAAGACGTGTGAACACGTTTGAGACAAGAATTATTTTACTGCGCATCGTAATGATGTTATAACTACATATCGATGAACGATGAGTGATAAGCAAACCTTTAAAGCCCTGATGGGGGCTGAACTCACGTTCCACTTAAAGCATGGGCATGTGTTACCACTACACCATTGAGACCACCACTTTTCTGCCACTCTTTCTTTGATATAAGGCATCGAAGCTGTTACCAGAGTTTATCACTAATTATCCTTGGATATACAGTTATAACAATCGCGTTAATCAATCGAGAATCTAAACTTTAGCTGAAATGCCATGAAGATCTCTGGGAGAAATGCGGATAATCTCGGTGGGTGTCTAACCAGAGTGGGTTCTAAGATTTCTCGGCTGTTCATGGGCGAGAAAATCAGCAATGTCATTTTTTGAATCTAAGGATTTTCACGATTTATTTTTCCAAGTTGTCATCGTAATGAAGCTTAATACGTAGCAAAAATTAATGAGCGTTTTGTGTATGTAATAATGTACAATCTTAATTGTTAAAAAAAAGTGCCCACATCTTTGACGCCGCTACTATTATTTGTTGGGATGAGCCGTAAGGCACGTGCTACTGATGAGGAGTGCGGGTAACACTGAAACGTACGTATACCATTTGAAATGCCATACCAGATCCTTGAAAGGCTCGGAAGAGACCATAAAGATAAGACCACTGGCCTTGATCAATCTTTGAGAGGCGCACGCATTCGGCTTCATCATGAGCTATTCGCAGTGGCTTAATGCTTATCTGGTCTATCCAATGAATTATTGTGAATTACGGATGTACTAAGTCAGTGCTATAACCCCAGATAAATCTACTATCAGTCTGCTGAACCCTCGATGGGATCGAAGGTTTAGCGAGCGCAACTCGCCGAATGGAACCGATAATTACGTGCGTATGGCATGGCATCTCTCACTGCAACATTGTACACGCTATCGTAAGAGCGATGACTAGTTGTACCACTATTACTTATGGAATAACTCACATTGTGGTTTCATCCATTCAGTGACATTTGCTTGAAAGCTTCCGACATCCGGGAATAGCAAGGAACCCGGTTTTTATTAGAGGTTTCTGATTTACTTTATGTTGCGGTAACTTCCCCAGTGAGTTTACGTGGCAAGGTAGCAAAATTCAGCTGCCATATTCCCCGTAAATGATGTATTTGATCCTGCAACAGTGCCGTACCAACGACATCTTTGGTTTGGCATGTCTGAACACGAGAAAACTTCAGATTTTTTTTGTCAATTGGTAGTTCTATTTGTCGATAGTCAAAGAGGTTTTAATGGAGATTATCTCATAACAGGACCACACAGACCGTAAATAAGTTTATCCACGTTTCAAGCCTCTTGAGGAGACGTTTAACATAAGATCATAAAATATAAGGTCGTAGAAGCCGTTGTTGCGCATTGAGAATATGCGAGTGCCGTACCCTGACCATCTCATGGCTGCAGATATTGCTGAGTTCAAGTTGGTAATGAAACGGTTTAGGTACGTGGAAGAGTTCCTTCAAATCTTTAGAAACTATGTATGGAAACCTAACGGCACGCAGTATGTTAAATACATATGACTGGAAAGTTCTCAAAGTACACAGATCTCCTTGCATCGCATTTTTAAGATTTTTTTTTTATTAAAATTAGTATGCGGCCACGGTAACATTATAGAATTGCGGCTGACTTGGAGTTTGGTGTTTGGTGGAGAGATCTTTACCAAATTGCTGAGCTTCTATACGTGCACATCTATCTTTATCAGACGGAGCTGACGTATTTCAAGCAGGCAGAGATATAGTGATCCATAAAGTTCTATGTAGACGGAAATTGCTGATAATGTTTACAGTTGTCAAACGTTAAATCCTTTTTTCATTACTACTAAATAAACAAATAGCTGTCGAATCAACACACAAAGAGGCATTTTTCGCTATGTTAATGCCCTAAATAGAAATATGAAAATTCCAATTCAAAAATTTTTGTATGACGGAGAGAAATTTTTTGTATAAAAATGGGAACGTGCGCCCTTCCGAGGCGGTAGTTGAGATTGCTGCTCACAGCGCGATTAGAGAATTGCACCATATACTCTGAGTACTTGGCAATTTTTCTTTGTTTCAAAGGTATTTCTAGGTCTCTTGAATCGAATTGCAAAGAAACTTTGTTCTGTCGATTCATGGGCACTTGTTTTTTTTTTTCATATTGGCTCTGAAGTCATGAAGATTCTTCTAAGAAGCCAAGTGACGGGCTAACAACTACTTTGTGTGTAAAACGCAATCCTCTTTTCTCACTTACATAGCCATAGAGATATTTCCAGAAACCAGTTTTAGCTCCAGAATCGTCAAAAATTGGGACATGAATGATTATATAAGTCTGGCTAAAACCATCTACAGACCCTAGCCGAGCGAACGAAGCAAACCGTATGTGTAACATAATGTTGTCTTTGCTGCTAGACCATATTCACAGTGTGTTTTCAAAAACTAAATACAGTTGTCAATTCGCCGAGATTCAAGAGTTTGAATGATCACTAAAATTATAAGGGGAGGCTCTACCAAGCAAAAAATGCCTTTAGAAATTTTTTATTATTAAAAATATGGGCGCCGTCTTGAAAGGGCTAAAAAATAATGGAAGTGGTAGTCGGTCTATGTACCTGCACTAACCTTTCCGTATGGTTGCTCATGATTTATGGTGTGAGACTGCAAAGACCTCATGTGACTATGCCGAAGTAGAACTGCATGGATCGTTCAGAGAACGTGAGAGGTCTTCCTATGTTTTTTTAATTCAAGAAGAAGAGCGCTTAAGATAAGGAACCTCGTGACCTCGTTTTTTCCCAAATGTTCGCTGACCACAAACGGCCATTAACGAAAAAATCACCGCTGTCGAGTTTATCATATTATGCGAACAAATGGCAATGGACTGGAGATCTGGTGCAGGTATTAATGAAGTTCCTTAAAGTTTGCGATTTCAAGGAGGACCTTAAGCAAGGTGAAGAACCGTATTCAATAGCTGGATAACGGAGTTCTATCTGCGGTTAGTTTGTTAGTACAGATACAAATCTATACGAATACAATCCTCTTGTGGACAAAATTTGTGGCTCAAATGATATTTGATATGCCTTCGTATGTTGATAACAATTTGTGTTGAGCGGCATTTAGTGGCACCACAGCTTGGGACGGACTTATTTTTCAGCGATACAAGCAAAATGCTTTCCGAAATTAGATGATAGTATTTTTATAACTAGGGAATCCGGCGGAGCGTAAGCATGATAATCTTGTAGAACAGACTTCGTTCTTTCATTCTAGAAGTATATGGCATGGAAACTATCGTTTACTAGTATTACTACAGTTCATTGCTCAAAAGCAAATATTGCGATCAGTTTTTGGAAGTGTTTTGCAATTTATACCGTGCCTATCCAAATACTGTTCACACCCGCACAATACATACAAGTATGGCTTAATATGATGATAGGTGGGTTCTCTTCCGTTGGACTGCGTCAAACGAATGCTCAACCCCAGTCATTGGACAAGAACTTTTTATAAGAATGTTAGTAATCTTTGGAAGCTCCAAACTCTGGCTTGCGTGAGACGTGAACGGTTTTTTAAAACCCTTCTATAACGCTGTCAAATTCAAGATCAAGTTATGTTTTCCATCGGCCGCACTGCTCAGCTATTACTTCGCTGAAAGCACGCAAAGCACATGAACGTGCAGAGAAAATTTTTTAGTATTAGAGTCAGACGTTTGATCTGGAGCTTTTTCCAAAGCGGAAAAACGACTCCCAATTAAGTAACTTTTTCAAAGCGGAAAAACGACTCCCAATTGAATAAAATCGCACATCCACGACACTCGCCGATGGGCATGTCGATGAACGGCCGTGTTGAAATCGCCGCATTTACACTGACCCCCCTCCCGTCCCATTCGTAGAGTAGCCAAAATCTCCTTGTCTGCATATGTGCATTTGATCTTATTCTTTCCTGCTGCACTGCAGAGAAACGTTCTTTCCAGAAAATAAGCACGGTGTTGGAGTCGTAAAATCTTACACTTCCGAATGGCTCCTAATAGTCTAACGAGAGAATTCAGTCGTGAGAGAAAAACTCGTGTGTGAATCCCAAATGTTTCCTTTCGTTGAAGCGGTAAACTGAAGGCTTTTTGAAAAACGGCCGCGTACCATGCTAGTCAAAGATTTAGACTTTTGAATGATTGCTAACACCCTTATGAAAAGCTCTTTATCAGCGAATAGGGTCGAATATTCATCTGTCGCCATATAACGGAGATGTACTGATTATTGTTTGACTATCATTCAGTTAACTAAACGCCTAGGAACACCTAAGCTTAGCCACCTCCAAAATTGAAAGAAAAATCGTCCCAACCGGCCTTCCGACGGAGACGAAACCATCAAGAAGAAGTAGAAACAACGTGAAATATTCATAGGCTTTGTGGAGGGCATGCTAGAAGACGAGTGGAGTGTTAGAAGTACTGGGGTCCATCTAGTGAAAATGTGATGACGAGCAGTGTAAAATAAAAAATAAGCATTTGATTAGCAATTAGTTGTATTCCTGGTAGAACATGTGATATGTCATCCTCAGAAAGACAGATTTCAGAATAGTGATGGACATCGCGCGCAGTCATCTTGTCCAGGAAGAGTGATCGAAGGATTTCTATAACTATTGCGGGCGTGTTTATTCAACGAGTGCCAGAAGGTATTTATAATGTTTATCCTACTATGTATGTTGAGTCACTTGGTTGGTTTGAGTCACCGCCAGTCGAGTGAACAGGATTCAGACAGCGACTCTGCTGTGCCAACCCCATATAAGCTCGATCAGTAGTCACACAACTCTGTCTGAGTAACATGCGACCCTTGTCCAAAAACTTCTTGGCTACGAAAAATTATTTGATAGCGTAATCCAATCCTATGACGAATCCAATCCTATGAGTGGTCGTGGATTGAGGAAAGGGCCAGTTCTACATCTCCGTCAAGCTGTACTTGCAGCTGGCATAATACAGCTCTTCCGCTGACTCCTCTCCATGTATATAAAAAACAGTTTGATGAGCTCGACAATACTACACAATATCGCTGAGGCTGCTTATTGTCGCGCTGCAGTGGATAAGGAATTTCAATTGGGGCAACAAGTACACATGTATCGATAAAAAACTTCTATCAAACTCTCGTCCTGCTAATGATATGGTCATCTCTTTGAGGATAAAAAAGCTCTAAAAGCTCTCGGCGTTGACCAATCCCTGAGGGATGCGCCATGCATTCGACTTCAATTCTTAACTTCGTTTGAGGTGATTGAATGCATATCTGGCCTTTACAATGACTTGCGGTGGCCTCCCGCTAAACCGAGTCAGTGCTGCTTATTCTCCCAGACAAGTCTGAAATCAGTCCGGTACCAATTTACCGACCCCGGAGGGATGGATGGCTTGGTGAGCCATGAGCGCGAGATCGAACCATTGACCTCGTGTGCGACGCAGGGCACCTCTAACCACTGCGCCACATGCGCTCCTCTTTGAGGAATATTACTGAAAAGAGAAAAATTTTAGCAACCTCGACAAACCGGGAACAAAGATAGAGTATTTCAATGCGATTAGAATGATGAAATGAATAATAAATTGGTGCGAAGAGGAACAAATAGTACTAGATCGTTTTCTAATTACAGAGATCACCTAGACCTTACAGTAACGTGGGCACGCTTTAGTTCAGCTATTTTCAAGATTATAAGGAAGTTTGCTTCTGCCACCATTCTAAGGTGTCCATGAAAAAGCAAAATCCGCAATCAGTAGTCGAAAGAACATGTGAAATATCTGAAGACATCTAAAGCGATCAATGCGAAGAAATGAGTAGAATGTAAGAGGTGTTTGAAATTGCACAGCAACTGTGACGGCGACTAATGCTAAGAAAAAAAACCAGGTGTTTGTACTTTGGAGGTTCACTGAGTATGGTAAACAACATGAAGGATGAATTGTAGAAAGGAGAGCGACGTGGACCGTATTCAGGTCACAAAAGAACTCATCGATAGACTAACGTTTCCGGAACTTCGCGTTAAGCTTCTCAATTAAACAGTCACCCTAACGCTCTGTTATCTGCGGAAACGTAGGCCGAAAAGTGGATGATTGAGAAGAAGGTAGACTCCAAAAGATCGGAGCCCTTTTCTTAGATGACCGTCCCCTTACGATGAACGGACGTATTTGTGGATAACGTCAACCATCTTCCATATTGGCAGATGGGAACGATAAAAGGAACTGAGAATATGTATGCATCATGGACGTCACCATGTTCAAAGCAGTCCACGACCAAAGACGACGAATGTGAGAAAGAGAGAGGCGAATGGAAATAATGCTGAGGCACACATTATCAATGAAGATGGGCCATTCAGGTAAGTAACAGAGAAGCAGTGCCATCTTAACTAAAGTCCCAGGTCGTTGAGTTTTCAGACTTACATCTTTATCGTAATCGATTCATCTGAAGGAAGCTGTGATGTATTATCGTAGCAACAGATCACGCAGAGGTTGGCATCATGACACATCTATCGTGCAATGTGAACTTTAGAAAATGCTGTAAAGTTTCATCACTGCTCAACTATGAAGCCGTTAGTCGTTGAATGTCCTAGAAAATTTATTTCTTGCCGTATAGAATGCGGCCGAAAAGCAAATCGTCTTAGTTGAGCAGAAACATTCGCAATGTCTCAGAACGACGATTCTTTAGCTGTTATAAGATTCGTACGATCTTCATTTGTCGACTTTCTGAGATTCTTGTGATGCTTTATAAAATTGTGATGTCTAGGGAGTTTTTTTTTTCGGATTTTCTTAGATAGATGTGCTCAAGATTATTTGCGTGAAAGCCTCCAAAACTAACATTGTCAAATTGCAAAAGACGCACGCCATTTCCCTCAACTTGAAAGGAATTCTTTCCCGACGAAAATTTCTGAACCGGAACTGCATACTGCGTCCTTTAACGCTAGCACCTCATCGACCCCATACCGGAATGACGTTCAATTAGTTTGGTTGCACATCGTTCAAGTTTTGATTCCTCGAATTAGATTTGTCGTAATGATTCGATACGATTTTCTCGAAAATCTCATATAATCACTTTAGATTCTTTACCTCTCCTGAACTTGATTTTCCATTTAAATGTGAGGCAAATCTTCACAAATCATGAGAGACCACAGACCAGCTTATGCAATTCCTTTTCGTGGAGTCAAATACGGGAGGGACTTTTAGAATTGTTCAACATAATCGAGACGGCGTTTGCATACTGCACACCGTAGACTGGACCAAATGATCGCGTGCGCAGCGTACTGCGCATTTTGCGTTTATTGAGCTTCAGATTATATATATATATATATATATATTATATATATATATATATATATATAAAGGATAAAGCTCTCGGCGTTAATCAATCCCTGAGGGATGCGCCATGCATTCGACTTCAATTTTTAACTTCGTTTGAGGTGATTGAATGCACATCTGGCCTATACAATGACTCGCGGTGGCCTCCCGCTGAACCGAGTCAGTGCTGCTTATCCTCCCAGACAAGTCTGAGACCTGTCTGGTACCAATTTACCGACCCCGAGGGGATGGATGGCTTGGTGAGCCATGAGCGCGAGATCGAACCAGTGACCTCATGTGCGACGCAGGGCACCTCTAACCACTGCGCCACATGCGCTCATATATATATATATATATATATATATGGGGGCGAAAGTGGCTCGCTGGACTTGACAATTTGCAAAAAAACTCTCTGCATCTTAGCCCACTGAGAGGTAATTTAGCTAATAATCAACAATCCTTTCTTTTAATCGCTATGATGAATTGTGACACTGGTATGGAATGAGCAGATATTTAAAACACCGATATATAAGCGTTATAGCGTAGAAAGAGGTCTGTGAACCAGCCATCGGTAGTGCAGCTGACTAGTACGCACAGCGAAAAAGTTGGAATGCGAGTGCGATTTCCTTCTGACGCCAAAGTTTTGCTTTTTCTATTTCAAATCACCTTGAGCAGACAGGGCTGTAGCACTATTGCTGACCATCTGAATGAAACGACTATCGAAAATCATTTGAATGGAACGACTATCGATGTCTCGATAGACATTTCATGCACTCACCGTCACCTCAAACTGCAAAGTCGACCCGCCACATTCTGGAGAAACTGGGCTGGGCCACGGTGCCACATCCACCATATAGCCCTAATATTGCCCTACTGAATTATTCCCTCTTCCGCGCCTTAAAGCAGCATTTTCGGGAAACGAGATTTGAAGATACAACCAGCTCAATAGTAGCCTCTTCAAGTTCTCAACTTGCTATCATCATTCGTTCTGGGAAAAGGCATCCTATCTCCACACACCAAATGGCTGCATATCGTTGATAATAATGTTGATTATATTGTTGATTGGTTGATTTTTTACAGATATTCAACGGTTGAATAAACATAGGTGTCAAAAACGAAAGAAATTAAGGGACAGCCATTACATAATTTGTGCCGTAGAACAAGAGAGCATTTTCTGCTTTCTTCTAGAAAGTCTCGTTCAGAATTCTATTATTTAAGAAACTCCTTGAGTTTTAGCCTTCGACAAATCATTGTTTATTGTCAGAGCAGCAGCAAGTTCGCAGCGGCGAGCGTTCAGGATAATTTTTCTGAGAAAGGAACTTCATAGATGTAAGCTCACCACGTATGCTCTCTCGACCCCAAATTTCACAAAAACTTTTCTACAAAGTGCAATTCAGGAACAGTTTACTCTTCTTCATGTGTTTACTCTACTCAACCTTAGCCTACCTCAAACGTCAATCGTTGTTGTTCTTTTCCTCAGACGTTGACCCTTGTTGTTCTTACTGACGATTCATAGTTAAATTGATAATAAAATGTTAAGCAAAAAGAGAAGAAAACGTTCCGTATGGCTTGCATGACCTGTCAGTTGCACGAACTGACGTTCTAATTTTTTTCGTAAAGAGGGTTTTCACTTATCTGTACGTCGTGTTCAGAATTGCTTCCACTAAAAAAGTTAGTGCATATGCTGAACTTTTATCTTCTTGATTTTTCTAGTGAATCCCCGAGAATATCAAGCACCAGCCACAATTTGTTAAACGTATCATAATTTCAATAGGAACCACAGCAAATGAGTTGCCAATCAGCCGAAAAATTATTTCCTGAATAGTTCGTGCTGTCTTTAGAAAGGCATAAATAATATACTTGTTCAAGAGGTCTATGGAATAGGTTTGTTGAAAGAATCCATAAACAAAGTGATCTGAGTAGTTATAGCAGCTGTCCCTTAAACAAATTTCGCTCTTGATGGTGATCATCTTTGCCGTGTCTTGTGACGCTCCATCTTTTCCAACTCTGTTGAATATTCAACAATCACTAAAGTCATTTCACCGGATTATAGCAGATCATGCTGGATGAGAATAGATCAGAAAACGTCCAGTTATGAAAGGGTCCAGATGAGTGGGAAAACTTTATGAGTACGGTGCTGAACTTCAGACAAAAACTAACCCCATACATTACGAGGATCCTTAGAGGAAGAATGGAGGGCGGTGAGCACTCATCAAATCATTGCCGTTCGGAAGGGGGTGAAAGCTCACCAAAATGCAAGAGACTCGTCTAGTATTAACGTAACTTATATACGTTCACCAAAATGCGAAAGTCTCTTTATATTATCAACTTCATGCTAGTTTAATCACTTGTATCGCAGTTGACCCGTTGATCGTCGAGTGATTTGAGCGGGTACCAACAACACTTCCATTTTTCCCCATCACGTGCAAGAGTAGCCCAGTGGGTCCTTCTCGCTCTAGCATTCACTGAGCATTATATCTTTCTTCTAGGCTTTTCGTGAAGAAATCGGGCCATCGGGTCAATGTCCTTGTTGTGGAGCGCTTGATATCCCGAACAATCCAGTCGGTAACGGCTCTCGTCTATCGGTTGTCGTTGAAGCGCATTACTTGTCTAGCCTAGCGTATTTTCAATAGCCTGGCAAACGACATTTTAAACTCTCGATCGTTTACTTAGGTCAGAATTTCGGATCCTTTCTCTCATTTGCGAGATATGGGATAATCCAAAGAATCGACCTCTCGAGTGCGCATTCAATAACAACAAGTGATCTTTCATTACGCTACAAACAGCTAGCTTAATAATCCATTGAATATGTCAAAATTTATTTATTTATAGGTTTTGAAAGAAAATAAACTCAAATATTAAGTCAAATAGAACGTAGTTAATTAATAAACACTGCAGAGAAAGAAACAACTTCCCGATTTAAAGAGGTACCCGTAATCATAAACGAAGCATGATTGCGTAAAGGTTAAATCATGAGTAGCGATGGAGTTATGGAAAAAGTGGGAATTCATAGATTGATCAAACAGAACGATATAGTCATTGTCATATACAATAATTAAGTAATGCTGACACCGACCGCAACTGGGAGTCTTATGAAGGAAAACGAGAAGAAGTGATTTACACCTAATGGTAGACGAGTCGACTGATCTCATCTAGTAAAACAAAGCAGTTGAAGAATAACACTAAACACAGCAGGTTTATCAGCTGAGCGACTATACTATAGGAGGAATCCAAGAGCAAACACCTATCAGGCGGTGAACGCTTCCTCTTTGATAAGATTGAAAGCAATCCTTGATGATCCGCGTGCGATTTGGACTCGTCGCGAGCGAAAGTCATCGCAGACAAAAATTGTCATTCCGGATGAAGACATCATCGAGAACAGTTGCCCATCAACGCCCTCACAAGGCAGTACACGGCCGAAATCCCAGTCTACCACTGAGTCGTCGTTCAAACACTGAAAATTTTGCATTAGCTGAGAAAACGATCATCTATTTGTTGCTGCGTGGCTGTTTACACAAAAAATTCAGAAATATAGAGTCAATATTTAGCCTTCCGATGGAGAGAAAGTGAAGGATGGAAAACACAGTAATAAGCAGTATATAAACAAGTGGTTTCTGGTTTGATCACGACCTTCGGGATAGCTTAGTAATCACCATGGGGTCGATAGATCTCATGAGATCGAAAAAAATGTCTGCACATTGAAAAGCTAAATTTGGGTTCAATCAAAGCTTAGAGGTGCTCTGCAGCGCGCACAAAGTCAATGATTCGATCTGTTATTCATTCACCAAGCCTTTTATCTTTCTTTAATTGCTTAATTGGTACCAGACTTGTTTGGGAAGATAAGAAGCACTGACCTGAAGCATTGGTAGGCCACCGAAAGTCATTGTAGGGCTCAGATATGCAATCAACCACCTTAAGCAAGGCCAAAAAATGGAAAGACATGAATGCATGGTTCAACCTCAACCATTGATCAACGCCAAAAGCTAATCCTTCCCCTTATGGAAATCTTTATGCGGATGCTTCACCTCGATATTACGTGAAGAACTTACTTTAATCATGTCAAAAATGCCCTGTAGTGTGATGCTGGTGACGCAACTGTAGAGTGCAATAGTAGTGGGCGGTGATGCGGCCCAATTCTGTAGTGTTGCATTCGTCAGTTGATGGAGGAAGACGTTTGATCGAGGCTGAACCCGTAAACTTTGCAGACATACGATCGCTCCCAGCACCTGAATATGAATTCTTTGAAGAAGAGCTTATTTGGAAAGTTTTTTTTTTACTATACTAAGCTGTGCTAAAACGAATAAATCAATTCTCCAATTCTCTAAGGAATCGTAAACAAAGTCAAAAAGATCCAAATAAAGAGGATGAAATAAGTACTACTTCTTATCAGTTTTGTGTATATTTCAATCAACTTTTTCACCGTAATCAAAGTACGCCATCTGAAGTGCTTTTTTAATTTGTAGTCTTCTTAAACCTTTCCTACGCTACTGATAAGCACAAGTGGCCATTATTAGTCAGCTACACTCCTCCAGTTGTGATTAGAGCAACATCTTACTCATTTATCTTTAGTTTTACCACTTATGATTAATAGGGAGCGCATGTAGTTCAGTGGTATGAGGTGCCTTGAAATACGCATACGGTCCTTAGTTCGATGCCATGTACAGATCCACAACATTTCATCCCTGCGGCGTCGAGCAATTGCTAAAGGACATGTCTGGATTGATGGCATTCATATATCGATAAGTAACTGCCAGCCCTTCTAAAGGCTAGATACACTCGAAAACTTCTTTAGAAGCTCAATGATCGAATGTATGATACATCTATCAAGGAGTGTCAAATGCCGAGCGCTCTGCACTTTATGATACAGTAGAAGTGAATAGCAAAGCCATTCAGTCTATGCATTATAGGCTAACTCGACGCTGCCCCACCTTAAATTCTCGAGCACAATGCTTTCGAAGCTCAGACTTCATCGACATCCAGCCCAAAATTCGTACTTGATATCTTTGGTGTAGAAAAAAACCGGTCTGTCAGAGTCCCTCATCAGTCTGTCTTGTGATGCCGATTTTTCGTCGGCTGTCGCGCATGCCAGAGATGTGTGATAGTTTGTCGTACGGCCAACCTGACACATATGATGTGTTTTCGTAGTGACAAGCCCTTGACAGCCGACCATCAGAACGCCATCAATCCCGTTGAATTGTGATGCACTCAGTCATATCAACAGATAGGCACGAAATTTTCTAGAGAGTTAATAAAAGAGCTTCTGTGTGATTCATGGATTCGAATATGCTACCGATACAAAGTATTCCATATTCAATGTGGAGGCCTAACAAGAGTCGCTTTTCAATTTTAGCTTTTTGTGCTTTTTCTTTTACTCAAGGAACCATTAAAACTTCGGAAAGAAAGGGTTTATGTAAAACCGAAGGTGTCGAAGCGACTAATCAAATTTGAGGTATCTTCTTAGTTTAACAATGAAACCCATTTATTGCGCTAAAAATTAGATGGTTTGCCTCTCATATATTACACTGAGAATATAACCTCTAACACTCGCAGCGCAATAGGTTCCAGTTTAGTAGCCATTTCTAACTTTCTTGGAGCCTTGCGGATTCAATTTGACTCAGATCGATGCAGTTGATGAGAATATGGTTACTCGCTTGAAGCTTCAAACCGATTAGTAATAGATATATCCATCGAAGTCAAATGCTCGAAGGTTCGAATCTCTTTGAGGTACGAAGACCTATACATCCCCTCTAATTGACTGGCTGGATAGGTGGCTGTAGTGACTGAATGACCTCTTGAAGTCATCATTATGCGTGGCACATTCCATTCAATCACTGTGTAGATGATTTGAAACCCAACTATCCTTTAACTTCGGCATTACCGACTAATCACATATTCCTTTCAATTAAGTGAAACAGCACAAAGTTGATAAACTCATCCATTGCGCTCACTACACACTTATACTGCCCGCTGTAGGATCAATTGTCCGCCGAAGAACAAAATTTTATCAGCGGGCAGACAATATCATCAACAATCATCCTGGACTAGAAGAACACTGCCAGGTGAGGTGCTCTTTAAGCATTGCTTCGCCGAAAAAGATTTAATTCGAACGATAGCGAAGGCGAAGATCACAACGAGCACGAAAGGTTGTGGGCCATTAACTCGGATCAAGTCGGCTCCGAAGATGACGAAGCGAGTCGAAACGTCAGCGGATTGAAAAGTGTTGTCAGATTAAATTGCCTTTGAGCGAGGTCTCCAATGAGTCGATTGAAAGAGCGTGATCCTTTCACCGTACGAGTGTAAAAAGTTCGTTTTTGATTCATCTGTACAGGGGTATGTTCCCGAGGAACTGACTGAACGAAAAGGCACCGCATAGTGAGGAGGCTAAAAGGTGAAACACGTGCCTAGCATCTCATAAGTGCCATAACACACCTTATGAAAGGCTCAAAATGTGTTATCAGATTCTATTGTTCTTAAGTAAGGTCTCCAAAGAATCGATTGGAAGGTTTTATCGAATAAAAAAGTTTTTTTTGGAATTGACTTTGTGCTTTTCGCTTAATCAAGAACTAATCTGTAATCAACTTCTTCATAAACTGAAAAAAAGCTAGTTAGTGACCCACAGCGGGACACACCTTTACGAAATGGACATTCTCAACAAACTGTAAGCACCTGAAAGGTGATCAAAGACCAACGTGGGTCCCGTATGTTTGTGTTCTAATTTTTTGCCTAAGGAGATAGATGTATAGCAGAAGGTTTTGATGATTATTAAGAAAGCTGCAGTAAACATTCGGATTTGCTAGTTTTACAACAAATTATTCAGCGAAAGCCTCTAGAGCTATATGAATAGATAGAAATGGTCGATGGCTACTGTATATCCCGACTTCTACCCACATAACGTTGCTATTGATCCTCATCGGAATGGCTTTACTTCAGTTCCGAGAAAAAAATTAGTTCCGAATGATTAGAAATTAGCTTATCCGAATCAGTATACAAACATATTTATTTCATTCGGCACTCGAAATTATATAAGTTTTACCTTGTCGCTAACGATGTCATGTTCAAAGTGACAGAAATCAAGGGTGAGGGAATGACAGGCGGTCCGTGTCAACAACGATAACATCTGCTCTTCAGAAAATTTTAGGCGACATAACGTAAACGACAAGTTGCGAACACATCTGAACAAATGTTTTACATCCTCCACGTTTACAAAACACCAAGAAAAATTGACCGTATATTCAATTCTTTTAATAGAACTTTGAATACTGGAAAAGGTCACATGATTATCATTCAAGAACTTCGTAGAAGCGAATTGTATCGATATCCAGAGTGATAAATAATTAGAAAACATACAAATCTGAAGAAATTTGGAAAAAGATCGGAAGAATCATTAAAATCTTTTGAAACGTGAGTTGTCAGCACTGGATACAAAGCACTCCACAAACCTTAAGTCATTCCATTTTGCTGTTAGCATGTTGTAAAATTCGGTGTCGGCTGTCACGCCATCGAATGAAAGCCGATCAAGCAGGAATACCTGAAGAAGTCCTCTATTTTTCGGCTTCTGAATAGAGAGAAGACAGGAGTTCACCAAATTAGATCCGACCAGTTTCGCAGCTATGAGTAAACCTATACTCTGGTAGAGCTTTACGAGTTGATATGACAATGTGCTCCTCAATAAAGGGGTAAGAAATAAAAGGCATTAGATCTTGAAAAAGGTAAAGCGGTTCGTGTACTTCTAAAGAGCTTCTTAGGATGAGCACAGCGTATAAGGTGAAGATTTTGCTTAGTGTTTATAGCCTTACTGATACAGGTGTAATTGGCACCCTATGATCTCGCGCAAATTTCTGAAGAATTGTTTACAATTGAATGATTACTACGAACCTTTTTCATCTCTTCACCAACGAGATTGATTCCGTAATTGCTGGGTCCTTCGATTCCTTCTTCGACCACATGTCTGCTTTTATTCTTTCGCTTTATAGTCACTACTATTCGTCGGTGAAGTTTTCCGGACGGGTTTATCGGTTGAAGTTTGCCAATTGGACGCGTTCTTCCTACGAATGATCGCATTTCGACACTGCAAATAAGTTGATTTGCATTTCTAAACAGAGGACGAAATTCCAGTATCACAACATGGAGATAAAAAATTTTTGAGATACAGTTTTTCGGGTATCAATGTCAAGGGTTCAGAATTCATCTTTATGAAAGATCAACACAACTTTCGGAGTAGACATGAGGCAAAAGAGATATTATGCTGTTTGTCTTTGATGGAGTCGTCGAGTACAACTCTTTGAATCCCTGGAAATTATGATAGTAAAATTAGATGCTGGAATATTCTTCAAAAGATCGTCCCCCTTGATGAGCAACGTCGGATTAACTGAAGTACGTAAGAAGACATAAAATGTATCGATCCCTAAGCCTACTACTTCATCGGATGGTTACTGGTCTATGTCATATATAAGTTCGAAAGGTACTTGAAATCGTCAACGCGAGGTTTTCCAAGATGATTACGTTCGACAATCCGATTCAGCTTCTTGTTTAGCCTTTTTGCTGCTATCACCGTGCTTGGAGTGGTTAATCTGAGAACGTTCACTAGCACTTCTTCAGGAAGAAGTGACAAGTCCATCTGAAAGTATTATAGAGTTAATTAATGGATTGTGAAAAGGCTTTTCTTTAACGTAAGACACGTAAAACACTAAGTAAAGATGAGGATAATGGAGTTGGTACTTCAGAAATGGAACCAATATATATTCAGGTAATAAATTGCCACCGCCCTCATCATCTTGACTACCGTCACCACACGCGACGTGTTGACTTGACGAACGATAGATGATGTGAAAGTTACACTAATCAGTCTATTCTTGATGAGGTGTGAGATGACTGCCAGCGGAAACCATTAGTGATGACCTGATTTGAAATACCTTACTGTCATCATTAACCCGTTAAATACTTCAAGATGTCAATTTGTAGCTGGCCCTAATGATTGAGGTCACGACATAAATGGAACATCATAAGGAATCTTGTAAGGATTTGCTGAATTCATCCGAAAGAACTCGTTGATATAAAAAATTACAAGAAATTCTCTAAAGTGATACTAATTTATGAAAAAACCCAAAAATATGGGTAACGAAACAACAATATTTCAACCTTTTCAGTTTTACACCTACTTGTTTTGAACTTAGTTACATCTTTATCCACTGAATTGTTGTCATTCTCAACTAAAAGAACATAGATAACAAAGGACTAAAAGAGCAACTAAAAGAACGTAGATAGAATTTCCGTCTAATAGAAGCGACGAAATCACTACTAGATAGAAAGGATTTACTTCCACATGTAAAAGGCAGCGATCTATGTGGTGATGATATTTTGAAGAGTCAATAAAAAGAGTTGTAAGTCGGAAGCGACAGTAGAAAGCTCTAAACTCATGAAGCTTCACGCAGGAGAACAGTTACTTGGAGCCAAACTCTGGCATCCATTAGAGAAATTTCGTTCACTGAATTTCCTGTGGCTCCTTGTTTCATCTCTGAAACTGACGTTTGAAAGAGTAGTAAAAACTGGTCACAGCATTCATGTGGACTGATTGACACATTCCAAATAGTACACATCGCTCGTGGCCAAACGACATTAAGCCGATCCATAGTCAGGTTGACATTCAGCGAACGGTGACGCATTGTGAGCAAATAAGGACCAAGCAGTCATAGGAATTTGATAATTCGGATAAGAAATTTAACTCGATCTAATGAGTGAAAGTTCGATATTAGTCTTAGTTAGTGAAGCTTCTCTAGTTAGTATACCTTGATATGGTTTGACATCTCCGAAATACCTTAATAGACGGTGTTTCCTTTGGTGGAAGTCGTCTGAGCTCTGTGAATTTCTGCTTAGTCGGTTCTGTACCAATTACAGTTCACAATACCTTAATTGTAACCTGATTGCCCACCTAATAACTTGCCACCTCATCGAAATCGACGGCATTTGCGAGTGTGAATGCTACGCACAACGGTAAATCATACTTCCGGTACGATAACCCAAGGCGAGACGAGGTCCCATATTTCCGTGCGGAAGCTGAGCTAAGACCAAACCAATGCTATAAGCTACTTTAGTATTGACCTTTGTGGCAAAATACCGAATATTTTTTAGGGCTGCAAGGCACAGGAATTGCTGATTGGGACCATTTAGAGATCTAGCGCACGCTATCTCGACAGCCCAAAGAAGTTGAAACTTACCCAACAAGCAAATTTTCCACATGAAACTGTAGTAGAGTTTGTACGATGCCTTTTGTAGGCAAGGCATCCAACTCTTCCAGCAAGTATAATCTAACTGTTTAGTTTGATGAGAATAAAAATGCTGCTTGAAAAGCCGGATGAAAAACTTGAATCTGAGCACAACGAAGAACGTCATCGTAGGAAATGTTTCTCAGCGTCATTCGCACAGCAGATGACATAGATGTTTGCGAATATATGAAACGATTCAAGAAAAAGATTCCAATGTCGAGAAAGCTAGAAGAGAGAAGGCGAAAACGCGACATTGATGAAAAAGTAGATAATAGAGATCGACTAGGGATATCTGAAAATGAGCGATGTGTTAATATTGAGCAAAAACAACTCAGTCATTCCTGGAGATATAGGATATAACTCAAAGAAGCTACCGGCACAAGTCACTATTGAAAACATTGGTGTGATACGGTATAGACTTCATTTGTGACTCAGAAAATCACAGTACAGCCGTTTCGAACCAGGCAATATGTCAGTCCAGAAAAGAGAGAAGATTACAAGCGGAAACTTTTTCTTCCTCTTTTTTCTAATTGTCATGTCAGACGTTCACTCAGTGGTATGACTTCAAATTGAGAAACTTCTCTTTATCATCGGAAATTCGGTTAGTCGACATGGAAGTGATTTAGCATAGTCACCATGGAACTCTCGAAGAGTTGAAAAAAAAATTCGAAAGGAACTAATAGTGGTATTAGAGAAATTGCTACAATAAGTATTGAAACAACCTAAAACCACCAAAATTTCAGCTTAGATAAATTCAACGTCAGTATGCATAACTTTAACTATAAGATCCTCGTGTCTGGCTTGAAAAGAAAAACGAGGATATCATTGAAGAATGCCGAGGTTCATAGCTGTTCGGTCTTGGGAATGTTGCAGATTTTAAATGGGACTTCACTAACGGGGTACTGAGGAATGTTAAGGAGTAGATGAAGTAGTGGGCATGATTCAGTGGTTGCCGGGGGACACTTGGGCGGAGGACGTCAGCGACCCCGCATCATCGCTTGCAAAGCCAACAGCATGCCAACACTCCTCGCTGTCTGACCATGTCGAGAGAGAGTGAAGTCGGCTGGCTAAGCTAAGCAGTCAGTCAGTCGGGTTTCATGACAGATGATTGACTAAGGAGCTACGATACATACGTGTAAATGACAGCCGATTCGCTTGCAAATGATGTGTCACTCAGTACGCCACACAAAGACGACGACGCCCTTGATAAACCAACGTGTTTTGCGCTCTACACCAACATCATCGGCGATGAGTACCACTTATGGATATTCTGCTCAGCCATGAAGCGTGGCATACAGACATCTCAACAACCGTAAACAAATGACGCTGCTTCTATTTTGTAACATGGCTACTCGGTGATGAGATGGGAAGTCGTCGTGACGACTACCACAAAAGCATTGACAAGGGAAACGGTATTGACAAATCTGTTGATAGACCTCGAGTCAAGATTCACGTCGTATAGATGATCTGTGCATCCTGGATTTCCATGGTCAGTAAGCTGTTGTAGGGCATCAGGTGACAGCGAAAAAAATAGGAACTAAAGCCTGGCGGATCACGAGCAAAATTACAGAAAAGAAAACTAGGAAATACTCAACAACATGCAGTGGTGGGACAATTTGAATAATACGGCTTATTTTAAAGCATAGAAAGGCAAGGTGAAATAATATTGGCTTGTAGACAATTCAGATGGCTTGTACATAATAGTGAAACATTCGATATGTTAAGAAGTCCTCTTTACAGTAGACCTCATGCAGGAATGATTTAGAGAACTATTACTTGATTCGCTTAGAACTTACACACTTAAATGGCTCGTTTCTCATATCATTCAGTTCCAGGCACTCCATCGTGCTACTCATTTAATTGCCACCCTTACATATGGAAGTTGTTGGTCTGGATCATTCGTAAAAGTTTAGTTACAGCTTAGTTCTATTTATGCGGAGTCCCGAGATAGATATGAGAGAGCATCCCCATTTTCTCATTACAAACAGACACCTTTTTCTGTAGGTTAGAGAGAGGTTCATCGCTTGAACTTTCAGATTCATTAAGCAGTACATTAATTTCTGTAACATCAGCGAATCATTCAGATTGTTTACCGACAAATAGAGCTTGACGTAGATGTTCATTACATGCTTGATACTTCGGATGAAACTTATGTCACATTTCGTTTTCAGGTCACTCGTTGTTCTGCCAATATATCTTTCGTTTTTCGAAGAAAATGAACAAAATTAGGCGCAGGAAGAAAAAGACTTTTCATACAGCTCGTCAAATAGATTCAGAAAGTCAGTGTTTTCCTTTCGGATATCAAATAGATGGTAAAAATTTATTTTGGTAGATGGTAGAAAATATATCATTCCTGAACTAAAAGGCATATATGTTGCAAACCCAGAAGCCACATCGTCACATTCCAATCTTAGACACTTTATGCATAAATGACGACTAACGTTCTTGAAAGTTCTTTCGAGTTCAACCTAAATGCAGAGAAAGTTCTCCACGCTACTTTCGAACAACTTTTTGCAGAATGTTCTAAAGCGGCGTTGTTTATCGTCTCTCATTTTGGAACTATTGTTATGCCTTAGAGAGAGATTTATATGGAATTAATTATTCGAATGATTAGAATGAACAGAGTTGTCAGACCTATTAGAATTGTTATTTCTATAAGTCCTATTCCACCCTTAATATATTGAAGAAGAGAAAACACTCCTAAGTTCACATTTGCTCGGGCAAGGATGAAAAACGGAATCGCAAAATAAAGAAGCGAGTTACCTGAATAGTTAAAAACGATCTAAGTTCAAGAGTGGCTAGTAAGAACAATGCTAGTGTGTGGTTTAAAAGAAATCCAATCTAGAGGTCGCAAGGAAATTTTTGTATAAGTTTCATAAGTAATTTTAATAGAGTGAAGTGCTCGAAAGGAGACAGAACAACGATTTTAATACTATTTAAACCAAATTAATGGAGATAAACGGTCCTTGTGGAGCAAAATTTAGATCATGCTACGTTTCTTGAAAATTTCCAACCTAGATGCTAGTTTTTACCCTTTTGATCTAACCATGCACTGCCCAACTAGAGTGATTTTGTCTTTCGAATCTATTAATACTAACAAGTTGCTACAGCTATAGTGACACAAACGTCACCTTCTATAATCATTAAATGTAGCGATATGTGATCGAATTGCCTCTAATGTCAACATCTCCTTATAGTTTTGTTAAAGAATATGTCGGTAACTAAGTGAAAAATTTCTATCTCCAGCTTCAAAAGTATTCCTTAGAAAAAGAATAAGCCAATTTACTCATGTTCATTCCTTCAGAGGAAAAGGACTTCGGAGGGAACACACGGAAGCCATTACAGTGTGGATGGCTTGAGCTCAGACTTAGGCTTAGACATAGGTTTAGGCAGCCGAAATCTGCTATGTACCTTACTACTCATACACAAGCGGTGAATCGCTCAATAGTATAGGCAACTCTGTTCTAATGATCTCTCTGGCAATGAAGAAGTAAAGTAATTAGAAAAGATCAACTGGTCTACATAATTCGAATCAGTGAACGAGACTGCTTGCTGAGAACAACGTACAGTTGCCGTGGGCGGAATTCAAAGTCACCTTCAATGAGGAAGAGTTAGAGGGGAGGGAGTGGGATGTCGTTCATCGTCATCATTCAATGCAGCGATGTCTTATACGGAGCGGCAGAGTGTCAGGTTCGCTAGCTTCGTTCATTCGTCTGTGTATGTCGTTGCCAATCACTCCCGTGTCACACACAATTCCATGGTCGCGCACCGACAGCGCCACGCATCCGATGACATGAGACGAACGCGCTATCGCCTCCTGCAGTCGTTGGGCAACATCAACGCCGGCAAAATTACCATATCACATAGTAGCTCGTTTAAAGTGGCAAGAAAATGTAACACTACTGGAACAAGATGTTGTAAGTAAAATAGCGCACGTGGCGCAGTCATTAGAGGTGCTCCGCGTGGCACACAGAGCGATGGTTTGATCTCGCGCTCATGGCTCACCAGCCCTTCATCTTTCCGATGTTGGCAAATCGGTGCCAGACTTGTCTTAGTGGATAAGCAGCGCTAACTTAGGATATTGGGGGCCGCCACGAGTCATTGTGAAGGCCAAATATGCATTCAATCATCTCAAACAACTAAAAATCGAAGACGAGTGCATGGTGCATTCCTTATGGAATAATCATTGCGAAGAACTTTATCTTTATATCCTTTATAGTGAGTAAATCTACAGAGATACCATAAACAATATTTTATTATGGATAAAGTGGTAATCAATCGACTTATCTTAAAGACTTAGTAAGGATGCTTACATTCAACTACTATTTGGTCCAATATTATGGCATCGGCTCTAAAATTTTTATCATGGGTTGCAGAAGGGATGAGTAACAAGGAAAGAAGGGAAAGGTGAAAAGAATTTCTATCGACACGGGAATAAGAAAGAAAAAAAAAGATGACTAATCTTCACGTATAGTGGTCTTAGTGCAGCTTTGACTATAATAAGAGACAGCACAAAAAAGTATGGTTTTGCGGTGCGACAAGACGTTTTTGAGGTGTATTTTACACAGAGAAAAATCCTATGAGGAAACCTGTTTTTCCTGATTTTCTAGTTGTATCGGAAAATAAATCAAGTATGTGCTCGGGTAATTTCCATTTTTTTTTTGAAGAAAAGAAGATTGTGAAGAGTTGGAGGAGATCACATGTGCTCACATATGGCGATAAACACATCCGAAATTAGAACTGTCACGACGACAAACAAGGAACACTCGTAAATGTCAACTGGACATACTCAAATGGACGTATGCGTCGTTATAAGTGTTGAATCAGATAATAAGACAATCAGAGATGTGAAGAAAACACTTTCGCAATTAGAAATGTCACAACGTCAAACAGGGAACACCCATAAATGTCGACTGGACGCACTCATAAGGACGCATGCGCCCTTATAATTGTTGAATCAGATAATAGAAGTCGAGATGACAAACGTACACTGGCAGGTTTCCACCTGAATGCACACGGGAGATTGCAGTGCGTGTTGAGCAGTCGAAAGACGGCCATCGCCATCGCCACAGATTTTGCAAGGGGAACACCTACACTATGGCCGGCAACGAGCAGGTTTGGCTAAGGTAGGCTCTAAGATATCACGAGAGATTCCAAGCCAGAAAAGAGTAGACAGGTGATTACAGCCGCTCACATGACTAATACTTAGTGCTATGATTGACTTCCACAACATCCACCATCGCCTGCCCGGTGCCAGCAGCAGAAAGACGTTACTCAGCCCCTTAGGCTTCCTTGAGATCTTCAAAACTAATCCGTTTCCAGTCCCGATAAGAATATCCTACGTCCAATGAAACTATGGATACAATAATCATGCGAAAAACCAGCTACTTCTTCAAGTTAGCGAATGTGATCTTTTACAGGTATAGAAAGTTGTAGATGTCATTGTACGACGTGAGAATAACACGACTTGCGACTAGATCTGGGAAGATTGAATGAGCTCGTCTAGGAGGTCGAGAAATCTAATGAAGTTTCGCAGAATACGTCATAACCCTGATTGGGGTATCGTTAGTGCAATGAAATTAACGAGTTTCTAGCGTAATGATGAAAAAATGTGCGAAAGCAAAACGTTTGCGCTGAGAGCGCTGATCGCTTTCAAAGTATCGGTTATGAAATTCTTAAGGGAATTGGTACTGCTGTGCTACTGAAATAAGAACGCCATTCTGCCCTGTAGTGCTCATCCAAAGTCTGTATTGGCGTGTGAGCGATACTTTGCTCCGTTATCTCTGAAAAGTTCAAATTTCATTGAACTAGCATGAACTTGCATAGCGAAGCATGGTGCTCTTAGGTTGGTGGAGAAAAGGATGAACACGAAACGAAGGTGACCAAGTACTTGGTTTGAGACGAAGATGGCTCAACGGGTGAGATCCCTGTCTCTGCGCGTGATTGACTTATACCTTCCGTATTCGCGTAATCAAGCGGACATAAGTGCATTGGCTCGTGTGCCGATTGTATAACGTATGTCGATTCAAACAGAATCTAGTAATCTAGTGGTTAAAAAATAAAGTATGAGAGGAAAAGGAGAAATATTCAGACTATGTCTACTTTGGAAGAAGCTGATAGGCTATGCAATGCTTGCTCAGCTCCAACAGCTAAGTCCGTCAGACCGGACTTGGGATTTCTTGCAAAAATGCTAAAAAAAGGGTTATGAACCTTACTGGTGTAGTTGGAACTCCCCTATGAAATATCTGTTACAAACTTGTCTTTAGAAATAGTGCTCCAGTTAAAATAGAAACATGGTCTGCAGTGTTATAAGGCATTTCTTACTCAAAACTATGCCCAGAGTTTGATTATTGTGGAAAAAGTGCTTCCTTGACCCAAATGGCTACCTTTCTAATTTAATACGCATACGTTATGAGGATGTAGGTAAAACAACATTCCAAATATGAGGAGTGTCGCTGCAGTCTTTGTCAAAAGCTTTTTAGAAATGTGCATATCAGAACATCGAAAGGCAAAAGTGCCTGACAAGTGGAATAGTGATGAATGAAGTTCTGCGCGTATATGAATGCGAGTAGTAGTAGATGGCCTGCTTCGAGTGCATTAATCACTATGCTCGATCTTCTTAATACATAACTGTGAATAAATAAGAGCATAAGTAGGTCTCTTGTATAGTTAGCTCTCCAAGAAAATAACCTCATCAATCAGATATCATGAGGGATCGTATCTTATGAAGTGTATAGAATAAACTTCTCATACTGATGGCCCATCACCACTCAGAACCGATTTCAAATAAATCATGCCTAGCCAATCATCGTAAGCGAAAACTGAACAATACCGTATATAGTGGCTCGCTCGGTTAAGGCAAGACACAAAGCGAGTTTTACCTTGCTCTTTTTGAAGCAAGCTTGGGAATAGATTGAACAGGATCAATTTTTCTATCTCAGCTGAAAGTTATCAATATGCAAGGGCATGCAATTTGTGTGCTCCTGGACGAAATCTGGATAAGATAATAAAGAAAAGCAACAAAAAAAAATGGAGGGCGAGGCGCTCAAAAAGGATCACACGTACACAAACAGTGGCGGCGATGCTATTTGGTAATGTCGAAAACAGCTGTACTCTCGTTGGGCAGGTGGTCATGTCCGACCTGCGTATACGTTATTTGAAGCGGTAAACACTCGAATGGATTAAACGACGACAATGGACGTCGATCTCTACTTTGAAATTCTAAAAATCTGTGATGATCAATGGAACACGGCGGCGATTTAGCCTTATTCGGGAGCCTTAGTGTCAGCTGTCTGAAAGGAGTAGTGACGGCTCACTACGAAAAAGGATGAACACACTAAATGAAGCCATGGTATATATTTGAATGCCTTATTTTATACTGAGCCGAGCCCATCTGATGGTCACTTGAGCACTTCTAGAAAGATTAATAAGGATTCCTTTCCATATCAGATTCTACCGTGATCTGATCACCACAGTTACGTCACTAGAACCTGTGTCGGTATGTTTTTTGAAGATTTACAAAGATGGGACGGACTAGTAGTAGGATGATGATTAGATATCATAACAAGTTACTGATAGGTAATTGTAGATCGATATCTAAAGGAACCAATTAAGAAACAGAAGAGGTTCAACATTTGCTGAGGAGGGCATGCTGCAGTAGGCCCTCTCAGGAAAGGGCTGCATTCTGTCGTAACTTCTTGCAGTTAAAATTTTTGGGAAATGAATCGTTTCTCAATGACCAAGCGGGCAACTAAGAGCTAAAGAATCGGTATATGTTTTTATCGTTGATTCATTTGAATAATCGGTATCGCTTTTCGTCGTTGATTTACTTATAAAATTAGTTACAAAAATAATGGAGTGGAGATTTGGGTTATCTTGATTCGTTAAATTCTATTTCATTCGGACATTGGAAACATACTAGCATAAAAATGGCAAATCTTAATAAATTACGTCATTTCTTTTCCAAAATCATTTTCATCGTTATCACTAGAGAGCTGGGAAGTTTGAATATTGGTCGTGCTAATGACAGCTGAAACGAGTGTTTTCAAATTTTAAATATGTTGAGAATCACTCTGAGGTAGCAAAAGTAAGAAAGAAGAACAAATTTTCTTGAGTAGGAGATACAGAGATATTTGTAAAGAAGTAAGAGTTGCAATAGTGGTTTAGTTACATAACCAAAAAGAAGACATGAGAGAAGAAGACTTTGGGCGCCACATGTGTCGGTTTAGAATGGAATCACTAACCGAGCATCGTTGAAGTATCATCCTATTAGAGGATCTTGTGGACGATGGTGCTTTTCACAAAGCATTTATTCCATGTGAATGATTGTGGTAGACGATTACGAGAAGTGATGGTATGGATGGAGGTTGTCCAACAGGCTGACTGGAGCGGGCGACTAATTCGATGCGACTCATCAAGATCTGATTCGATCGAAATTGCTTCGTCCGGATACAACCAATGCACAACTTCTTTGTAGACGAAACTAGTCAGTCGTCATGTCTACCCGATTACCGTTCAACATTGTAATTTCTTGTTGAATTACTTGTGACAATTGTGGCGGCATCATGGTTAGAAGTGATAATTTAGTGATGGTCGCGAATCAACACGAACGCCTGCAAAGTGCTCGAAAATACTAACTGCACAATGGTTTAATTTTTATTCAAAAGTCTTATTGAACTTGAGAAAGTACCATGGTTTTTAACAAGGGATAAAATAATGAGGCATTTCTTGCATTATTTTTAGGGAAAAGTGTCTATACGAATGTGGAGCTTTTGTCATTCCAGAAAGTTCTCCTAGCAATTTGACGACCCAGAGGGAATTAGAATGTCAAAAATTTTGATCACATTCGTCTATTATGCATGCAGTTCCAAATGAGAAAGAAGGTCGTCTCTCCAAAAACTTAATCAAGCGCCGTCATTCTGATGACTAATAAATTGACAAAGAAACCGTTTATAGCAAAGGAATGGTGCTTCACGCTCTGCAAGTGGAAAATATGAAGAACGACGTTCTCTAGCAAATGAATAAACAAAAGAAAATCGAATAGCGTACACCATTTTTTTCATGAGCAGCCATGAGGCTGTCAGCAAAACTCTGATTCAGTGAAATACTGATTGACGCTTGAGCGGTCTCGCCTTCTCTGGAGTGGAGCCTCAAAAGGTCAAACTGACATGCAGCTCACTCAGCCGCTGTTTCGTAACTTCAGGAGAAAATAAACTCAATGTACAGATTTTCGCCCACGCAGCAGTCAGCTTATTATGTGCACTCACCGTTCTGTTCTTCTGATCATCCAGTTATTTTTAAGGAGGAGCCGCAGATTCATACATATGCAAGGAGTGCGTTTAGCTCAGATCATAAAATCGGACCAGAGGTATGCGCAAAGGCGACAAGCACTTATCCTTGCAAATAAGTATTCTGAATTTTTAACATTCGTTCAAAATTTCATACTGTGATGATAAAAATGCTTGAATGGGTAAACTGCGTGTCAACTTGAACATTTTAGACTCTGAAGAAGAAATCTTCGGAATCTCAATCAGCGTTGTAGTGAATAGAAGCTCTGTTGACACGTAATGTACAATCAGTCCTGGGAAACCTAGCCAATAATAATGTTTTTTTATGTCTCTCTCTTTCTGTCTCTCACTTGATGTTACTTGATAGCTCTATGATTTTTGATAAGGATATTTATGACAATATGACAGGTGGCCACCTAGACATTTTCCAGCTCCGTTGAATGTGCTTAGACACAAACAATACTATTATTGCAGTAATCAAGATAGTAGCCATTTTTCCATATTGGTGTTCACATGATGGGAAATCATCAGTAGAGAGACAGAGCAATTACAATCTAGCTTTGATACATTGATCAAAAAAATCAAAACATTTTCCAAGTTATTCCCCTCACCCTAAATTATTCTATACTACAGATAGATCACCTGCTTTCTTACTACCAGTATATGCGTTTATGATAATTTAAAAAATATGTACTAAGCTAGACATAGAAATATTGCGAATTGTGACACTGTAGATTGAAATTCGTTGATCTCCTGAACAGGAGAGATTCTAAGCTAACTTTCTCAACGAATGACCAAAGGAAAAAAAATAACTTGTTGGAAAGAATTCCGTTACTTTACCGAATAGTTGTGTGGACTGATTTGATGTTCCGGATTTAATCAGAATTTCTGTAAAATGTTACAACTGTAAAATTACTGGAAACGACGTCTACGCAGATGAGGAGTCAAGAACAAAATTAATATCTATGCTAAAATAAAGATAATAATGGTCGAAACAGCAGTAAAGTATGAAATTGAGATTGCCGTAGAAAAATTGTTTGACTAAAATAAGAAATAAGATTCTTTAGAAAGATTCGAGATTATGAAAACACTTTTTCCCCTATTGACGACGCTATTTATTGTGAAAAAATTGAATATTCTCCTGTACTTAGCCAATTTTTTCAAGACTTAGTTATTAACGTCGCTTATAGAATTCTTACTTAAGTGATTGCAGCAAGATAAAGATTGTCACTATGTTTAATTGTTATGATAGGTTTTATTCGTTTGAAAAGTAATGATTTTTCAAGTCAGAAGACGATCCAGACTATGAAATGGATGACCACAGGCGAATGGAAAGCAAGCGATCGGCTCCATGGATTACGGTACTACGAAGAATTCAATAGTTTGATTGCATTCTGATCGATAACAAGACGTAGTAATCGAGTTGCTCTAGGAATTTTATTGTGCGTAGTGTTGACAGTGCACAGAACTCCCTAGTATTTCTTTTTGTTAATGCAAATTAATAACATTTCCAAGGCAACAAAATCTTAAATTCATATAAAATCATCCTTGTTAAGCAGCTACGGTATAAATTTGGTTGGAGAAGCTTCTCTACAGAATCAGTATCAAGTGAATGGCAAAGAATTTTACTCTTCATCCAAAAAAACACATTCATGTTCGACCGTTTTGATCCTAGAAAATTGACGTCGAAGCGAAATCACTTTTTTTCCGCACACTGGCCTGCTAAAGGGTGCACTAAGAGGGAAACAAATCCTTGTAATAATTATAATGTAAGAAGAATGATTTTCCTGTGAGCGTCTTCCTAATAGTAAGAAAACTTCCTTAGCAATGAAAGTAGTGCAAACTGCTATGACATTAAGCAGTAACGACATTGTGAAGAAGTAATGTCATCAGAGTGAGAAGGTCTGGAACGAGACGACGACAGTTGAAGTGAAGGTCGCCTGTTCGTTTGTTCGTTCGTTTGCGTATAATTAGCGGTTACCGTAATTTCAGGAAATGTCATTTGCCGCTCACGCGACAAAAAACGCTCGTCGCGCGATTTCAGTGTGTATCACAACGATGTCGGCAACGTTTGATCATATGACGTTTACATATATCGTTCATTTTATGGAACGAGTTGCTGTACAATGTGAAATCTGTCGTCGAATACGAAGAGCTCATCTCATATTCTGCCGTCAGTGGCACCAATGATCAATCTACATAGGGCGGCCTAATTGACAGAAGGTGAGAACGAAATCCGACAATTATCAGACAGTCACCCTCATCACTTGATCCCTTCACTGACATTTAGCCATAAATTACTACGATTACTAGTCAGTCAGATGGCATGTTGTGCGAGAATTGCGCATATGTGGGACAAAGTTGAAGGGATCCTCATGGCATTTGAGAGACTGAACACTCACTTTGAGACCCCTTCTTGCCCCTCGTGCTCCCAGACATGCGTTCTATGAAGAAAATTTTACTGCGCTCTAGCTTTCTGTTAAGCTGTTTTGCATCAAAACCTTGTACTGTATATGGAGTTTTTAATACATAGCAGATTGATTACTATAGGAAAGAATGTTCTTAATACTAGAAGAAACAAAATACCATGCGTGTATCACATTAGTTCGAGGCATATGTAGTCGACAATTGTACCTGGCATCTGGGAATAACGAAGCCTTTCGTCGTCCTGAACTAACAAATTAATCCTGGACTTGTATTTGAGGAAAGAGATCACTGATTTCAAGCATTGACCAAGACCGAACAGTTTATGCTGCAAACATTCCATCGGACTTATTACTCGAACATTGTCCAAAGTCAGTCGATCGGTAGGTTCATCCTATAGTTGACGAAAAGTCGATCGGGAGTTGATTATAATAGTAAAAGTCGGAAATGTCTCCTAATACGAAGTGAGTCACTTTGACGTACAGGTAAAACTTAAGCGTGTAAACTATTGCCAGTGAGATTCCAATTGTTGTCATATATAACTTTCTTTATTTCTAAAAAGTTGCCAATAGTCTTCTGACTAGATTAGACACAGAATAACCACAAGGATAGATGTATAGATGAAGTAATCTATGTATAGAGCCAAGATAGATGACAAATGTCAGTTTCGTTCAAATGTTCCTCTACTGTAATGATCGGACAGGCTGAGAAAAAGGCTTTCATATTGGACACAGACATAATATCTAACAAACACATACAAAGTTCAAATGCACTTAAGCAACTGATTATCACTGATATGGACATTTATCTAACGGTGATGGAATGTCATTGAGTGAACTTTTAAGTAACGTCAATATAACAAGAAAAAACTAAGCTATCCTAAGATCTGACAGCCAATCATTGAATGACAGAATGTTATTGGAGATAATGTAAATGATCAAAGTGTACATTCTAAAATATAATGTGACATCTTGAGCGATTCTCGAGCACTAAAATGAAGACAGTGACAAAAATTCTTTGCCAAGTTAAGGAAGTATCCTCCGGTTCTTCAGATGAAGTACTCTTCCTTGACGTTATTCTACTACTATTCTGACTTCTTCACGTCGTAAGTAAATTTTAAGTGCACGAAATCCCGCTCTTTTCATGAAACAGGAAAAGCACCCCACAAAGACGCTTAGGTGCAGTACCTAGTAATTAGACTAGGTAAATAATATAATATAGTATGTAATCAAAAACCGATTTTCGCACCAACTGAATGAACTCTGTGAAAACGATAGAATTTGAAAAGCCAGGTAGAATTCTCTCTGAGGAAAGGCTTTGTGATGTTATGTGGAACTTCAAACGAATCTCCTATTGTAGCATAAAGCGTTCGTTCTCATGATGATGGCGTAACGTTGTTCATAGTGATGAGACTCACTACCCGTCTTTCTCTCATAACCTCTCAATCATTCAGCTTACCGTTTCCAACAAAGAATGCCGCTAAGCACTGCCAACACCGAATGCTATTAATAACTAAGACACTCCTTCCTAGGATGAGCTACATTGGGATCGAAGGTTGCGCGGAAATGTCTGAATAAAGTTGAAAAGTAGGGCAAGGATGAAGATGATGGTAGAAAGTTTGCTGTTGATTAACATCTGTAAATGACTTGAGACGGTATTGTTTGCTTTTGTATTATGAACACTGATAGCTTTTTTCGCTAAACAAAACTCATTTCTTATATTTTCAGTAACAATTAGAAAGCTCAATTGTCGTGAATTTCATGTCGCGTTGTTTCTAAAAAGGCCTTTTTGGTGCGATTTAGCAGAGGAAGCAAAATTATATTTAACGTTCGGTTTACTTTTTTTGGCTCAGCTAGACACTGTAGATCTCTCTTTGCCAGACTTTAGCACTTATCCAATAATTCAAATTTCGGCGATCATTCCATAAACTAATTCCTAGGAAAGTTTTCATATAGCACTGCAAGAGTCAACAGAGGATTACATTTCACACCCAAAGTAATTAGCCTGGCGCTTGAACTTCGAAGCAGATCCATTTTTTTATTCAGCAGCGTGAGTTACAAGAAAATATTACGTGCAGTACAATGGAACAAAGTTTCTTCTATAATTCAATTTTGGGCATCCTGGAACTTTTCCTAAAACGTAAAAGAAATATTTAGATAATCAAAGAAAATTGCGCTGCGCATGACGATTTCGGCTGTTGCCGGAGAAGGAGCATTTTGGCAATTTTTTGATCAATTTCTTGGGTTTTAGAAGAAAAATTTCGGGCTCTTCTGTAGTCTGTCATCTATTACATGAAGATTTTACTTGATTATATACTTGTAGTATGTACATCGCTAAGTGCAAAACGTCATAATGAATGAATGCCCTTTATGAAGACTTTTTTGTATCCAAACCCTGTAAAATTTTCAAACTTATTGATTAAGCACTGAAACTCTATTGAAAAGCTATCCACATACCCTAGCCGAACAAAAAGTGCGCGCCGACGGTGAGTCGTAGTCGCATTTTCTCTGCTACACCGCACAAAGGACGTTTACAGAGTACAAGAGTGCAGTGCGGTTTTGAAATGGTTGAGATCAACCTGTCGAGTAGTCACCAAAAGTAAAAGGGAGAATGAAAAAGGCCTCGTTCCGAGCGAGTTAATATGGGCCGTAAATCAGATTTCGTTCGTAGACTCAAACAGACATACTGAACCTGTATAATGACTTGCGCGGGCAACCAATATGTTATGTCGGTGTTTCTGACCTCCCAAACAAGCATGGTAGCAATTCGCTTAGCATGAAGGGACGCAAGCTTATGCTTCATCGAACGAAGGGACTGCAGGTTTTAAGACATTTTAACCATTGCGCCAATCGAAAAAATCCTTAATGAGCAACCTTTGAGAATACATTTGTGTTACTTCTGATTTCTTTCAGAGAGAAAACATATTAGATGAAGCTATCTGATACGTACAGAATATTCTTCAACCGCCAATTCCAAAAATTAGGTCTATAATTTTTGTACAGAAAAACTTCAAAAATTATTTTAACTGTTACCTATCTGTGACAATGACAAAGTTGATTCTGGTGACTGGAAATGATTTTCCACGTTTACATTTTCTGATAAAATTGATGGAAATGTAAGAAAATTTGGGCTTCCGTTCTGCATAGGAAGCAGAAAACCCATCTTATACCTTTTACACGGGATTGAAGCGATTTTGGTTCATTTTGCAAGAAATATGAGTGGTATTGAACAAAATGATTAATAGAGGGTTGAATATGTCGGATCGTAGAGATCGTTTACATAAAGACCACATAGTGGATTAATTCTAACCCTCATATGAGTCAGTTTTCTCATAAAACCAAGGCCTGAGCGCAAATCGCTGGTGTCTCGAGTACTTCAATGTTCCGATAAAACGATGTAGTAGGGGTTTTAGAGCACTCCAAATGTTTTCTTATTGGGAAGACTTCAGAAAACCTGACTGATTTTCCGAGAATAATACCTGCATAGAATTAGCTTCATGTAGAGGCTTTTTCATGCAGTTTAACTATTCGAAAACACTTTATCAGCAGTGAAGTGTGACGCGATTGCCATCAAAGTCACATAATCCAAGAATGACTAGTCTCGAAAATCAGCTTATCTCAACTGATAGCAACTTTTATTGATTGAAACAAAAGCTATTAAGACCCTTAAAATTTTTCTGCAAAATTAAGTAAAAGTTCATTAGCTCTATCACGAAAGGCTACTTTTTCGGAAATCTATATTTTTCTCCTTATACTTTATTACTTCACGCTTCAATTTTGATACCCGAATGCAAATAAATCAGCGGTTTGTAGTCTAGTTCAACACCGTAGTTTTTCAATAACAATTGTATCTATAGCTTTTCTATTGGTAGTTCAGAAAACACAAAGCTCAAAGCGAGTCCTTGTAGATTTATTCCTAAGCACCTTTAGGTTCAAAAGGGTCTTGGAGATAAATTACACATACGATCATTGTGATGAGGCTGCCTCTCTTCTATAAGAAATACTTGTGCGACAGTCGATCAAGAAATCGCTATTGTTGGAAAAATTGCATAGTTGAGTAAGAAACAGCCGACTTTAAAGTTAGTACATGCTATCACAGTAAAGCATAGCGTTGTTACTCACTTGCTTACAAAGTAGACAAGCGAAATAAAAAATACCTATGCAAACTCTGACAATATTCGACATGATATGAAGGAATATGTACGAAGAAGGATAGGAAGTGTACTCCATGGACTACAAAAAACAGTGCTAATAAACCAGAGCAATCAAATGGAATACCGTTTTCAATAAGTAAAGAAAGGAATGCGCGGAACGATAGGGGCCAAAAAACCCCAATAATTTCTATGTTATCAAGAAGACTCTTCAGGAGAACGCATAATCATTGTTATATGAGGCTTCAAGTTTTTCGCCCACTCAAAGCGCAATACATCGTTCCATGTGAATTTGGAAAAATCACGTTTCTTGGATGGAGTGCTGTGCTAAGGAAAGGTCTGGGAGTTCTGCACCCTTTATGAAAAGAACTGAGTCATACTTGGTCAAATACTTTTCTATTAACAAAAGTAGACGGCTATCTTTGTTGACGAGCAAGAAGCACAATCGCTTAAGCTTTACTTACAAATTCAATTTATAAACGACTAACAACTGGAATGAGATACTACTAGATTTCGTACTTCATCTTATCAAATATGGAATATTCGCAAATTCGTCAAGTTTTGGGTAATGCAATACCTATATGGACACATAGTACAGCAGTTTAAGCAAGGTATCTGATGTAAATTTTTGAAACATCGAACCCTCAAAAATTTCTCATCACTGGATATGAGCAGGCATTAATCATGAGAAGTCGTGAGTCAAATATCAAGGACAATAGGGGTAACGAGAGCGCGTTGCTTATACAGTAGTGAGCAGAGTGAAGTTGCTATAATGATTGTCCACTTTTGACGTCATCGAAGATATACGCTCTGACAATTTTTCAACGACTGAACTAACGAATGGACTGCAGAGAATTGAACATGGGCGCTCTTACTGACAGATATCGTCTTAATGTATTGTCTGAACAAAACAACCTTTTTTTCTATTGTCGCTGTGACTCAGGCATATAGGAAAGTACAAGTGAGGAGCATATCAATGATTTCAATCTAGTGCGACATTGTTTTCGTATTTATCTTTTCAAATTCACTGTGTCTGAAAAATGATCGCTCCTCTATTAGCAGCTGAACGAGCACAAAAAAACTATAAAGCAGCGATGTAAGCACCATTGGTGCCGTCATAAAAAACAAATCTGTAAAGCTACACTTGAATTGCCGACGGAACTGTTTGAAGGACGGGATAGAAGAGTAAAAAGCGTCTCGCATTTCATCACCACACATCTGTCTTCTTTACACCATCACGTTGAATGGTCTCGATCTCACCATTTCCTCTGTCAAGATGACATTCGAGTCGTATGGCTTTCCGTCTGGCACAATAAACTCTGGCACGACTAATTCGCATTTGTATTATAGTCGGTGTTGAAATGGAATATAAAAATTGAGAGTTTTCAGCTAGAAAATTCTTCAGTACAGAAAAGCAAGGGTATACCTATTTGCCCAAATATCAAACGCTTTTTTACAGAGCATCGACTCTTTTTTTTTATCGAAATGGTGTGGCTATAATGAAAGGAATAACTGGAAAACCCAATATTTCTCATTAATTGGATTTGTTTACGTATTTCAGACTTGCTAAACTTCCATTTATATTTTGTGGGGCATATTTTTTATATCTTATCATTTCAATTATATTATTTTGTTTTAGAAGATATTATTTGGGGCGAATAAAGTAAGAGGACTGGCAATGAACACTCGTTTTATATTTTTAGTAAGCACGGGACAAAAAATAAAGTCATCTTTAGTAACCTTACTTGACTTCATCTCTCTTGTATAGATAGTTCAATACGGGTATATTACCAAAAAGTTGCTTGTGTAATTTGTTCCTGTAAAAATGGAAGCGTGTTCAAAACACAATAAATGAAGAATAAAAAATAGTTTGAGAGAAGAGAAGTTTGCTCCATTTTACTACTTTTCGCACACATTCTTTCAAAATTTGGGTGACGGATCAAAGGTTGTTCAACGGCACCAATTTGAGCACGATGAGCGCCATATGTGATCAAAAGCGATGACTGAACAGGCTGAGTTCCTTCATTTGAGACTGGCACGGACTGTGTGTGTGTGTGTGTGTGTGTGTGTGTGTGTGTCATGGATTGATGATCCAGAGGCTATCGTTACTAGTGTAAAGGTAGTAATGCTGCGGCAAACACAGCGGAACTCGCGATCGTCTGACCCTTCTATTAGAATTACCTCACTACAATGCGGAAACGATAACTATTATCCCCTTGTTCTCATATAAGACCGAACAACCATCCCTAATCTTTTTTCCTAGAAATATCTGCTAAAGCGACCCTTTATACTCTTTGTCTCAGCATCAGACCAATGTTGCCGCTGATGAAGATGTGAGCGAAAACAACTGTTTTTTTTAGACTGTGTATTGAAATCCAGGTACAGCTTAAGTTTGTTAGGCAGGGTGTTTCTGAGAAGCGTATTAAGCTAATGACACAACATATTTTTTCCTCGCATTCTTTTTTATGCCCTCAATCCGTTTCATAGTAGATCAACCACTTCACTGTAACCATTTTCACTGACTGATGCAACTGAAGAAGGCGAATTAGATGTGTTCTACTATCAGCTTGAGGAAGCGATGTCTACAACGACGACCCTTTTATGAGTTCGTTGTCGGAAACTTTCAATTAGGGTAAGTGAGACCGCCAAATACGAATGGAATTTAAAAAGTTTGAATTAGGAGAAGGAAATAAGGATGGAAACCGTCTTACAGAACTACGGTCGCAACAAGCCTCTTTGGAGGAAATCGCGTTATCCAGAAGAGAGAAAATTGCTACAGTATAGGAAACTCACTCAACAGTATGTACAAAAACGACCATCTACTCGAAAATGGTGACCATTTGACACATTCCCAGTGACAACATTCTGTGTTCAGTCCACTCACCTCCTACTTCGCACGAAGACCCGATTTAGCACTAGTTTCAAAGATATAGTGTCAGCGATCAAGAAAATAATGTCAAACTGTATATGAAGAAAGGCTCTAAACTAAACCGTGTCCAGACGTGGTTGGCAGATCAAGGAAAATCGACCAGTGCACGTGGTGTTTGTTAAATAACACAAAAGAGATGTGCCGAGTAATCCAGAACTAGTAAGAAAAAGACTAGATCACATATTTGTTATCACCAAGAAGCTGCTTGAGAGAAACAAGAAGCGGAAGTTTGATCCTAATCCAACATATTCAACATAGTTAGTATGAAATGTCAGTTGTAGGAGAGATATGCAAACCGTAGAAACTCTCAAAAGAAGCAGAGAAGAAACAAATCTGACGGAATCTCCTTGAAACATATACGATTATGAAGTTCATCCGTCAGTCATGATCAAGAAGATGGAATAGTGAGACTTTTTACCTCGATATAACATCGTTAAAGGAAAAATTCCACACCATTTTTTTTGTTCCACAGTCTCCATTCTAAACCGTAAATTCTTTACTGAAAAAAAGATCTTAAATGCTTCATTTAGACATTCAAATTACGATACAGGGCATGAAGAAAGCTCTTGGTCCATTGTAGTGACTAAAAATCACAAATACTGAATAGTTCTTTTTCCGACTGTTCACAAAAAATTCGTTGAAACATTCATAAATAATACTTGGGAATGTTTTAGACGTCTTTTTCGAGAATTTATCCAAATCAACACTTTGGCAGACATGTCGTTTTCGCCATTTTCATTGCCAGTTTCTCGGCCACTAGCCCCTATCTTAGGGAATGAGAGTCGAGAACGATAAATTGTAGTCAAGTGAATATTTCACAGGGCAGTTGTTTTAAACTTGATGCCATGTGGCTGGAATGAACAAATTGATACCTTCTTTTTGGCACTGTTACTAGAAACCTTTCTGAAACATTCATATATGATGTGATAGCATGTTTTGAGCCATTCATAAGATCTGTAATGGCACTTATACAGTACAATACACGTGTTTTAGCCTTTCGGCCTCGTCAGTTGCACGGTGTCCTCCAGTTGAGTCAGTTCCGCGGAGAAACACTTCTTGAATATAGGAACCAGCGTCGAATATTTCACACGCACCGCTACGTAAAAAATCACTGAACGGGCTGGGCAGTGTCGCACACTCGATTGCTCTTGTTTTTTGAGATCTCGCTCATAACAATATGATAGCTAATAGCTGATAGTGATTTTAGTTCCACTGAATAATTGTCATTACATATCTCATTAAAGGCTCAGAATAAGCCATCAGACTATATTATTTGAATGAGATCTCAAAAAATATTCGAAACATTCACATACAGTCTTTAAGGAAATTTTTAGCGCTCTCGCGGTACCATTTCACCTATAACCCCTAATAGATTGTCGATTAATAGTGTAGTTCAGAAGTTGAGATCCCTATTCAAATGAAAAACAAACTTTGTTTTTCGTTTCATAAGCATTACTTCTATTATTTATTGATTGTGAAGTATGAATACATTTGATGGTGGGAACGCAACACTAGTCATGTGCCCTGAGTTTAGGCCCTCTACGTATTTCCTCTCAGTTTGAAGCATTGAGGACGATTTTCTGAACCCTATCCAATTTCAAACTCTCCAAATACTTTACGTGTCACCGTGCACTTGATTGTGGCCACTCAGCAGTAAGCCAGAGACCTTCTGGTCCCTCAACTACTTCCGTTGGCTATCCTTCTCCACTTACACTAATAAAAGTATTCCTTCTCCTGCTTGATATGTTCACTTTACCTTCGTGCAGCACTTTTTAGAAGAAATTTAGAGCTCTTACTCTTTCCTGACATAGTGATAGTAAAAGGTTGATGGATAAAATTGCGTTTTAAGCATTGTTGGAATGTGCCATTTGATATTGGATATGTTCTCAAATAAACGTGGTTATGCTATACACTAGTGACCATTTATCGTTCTGTTTTATTGCTATGAGGCACTGCTGGGTGTTTGTTTCATAATCATTTTAGACTATAGAAAGGATGCTGGTTGGTGTAAAGTCATAGCGTTCCCGACCGTGTGTTCAAGATAGATCCGAAAGCAGCACAGACAACTCGCAACATCATCAACGCATTTGACTAATAGCTTCCAACGAACATACAGTAAAGTGGTGGTTCTAGAAGTTTGGTAAAGGAGACAAGAGCCTTGAAGATGAGGATCGTTGTGACCGACGATGGGAATTTGAAAACGACCAACGAGATTTCTTTTTCGGCACAGGCTGGAACCGCAATTACTCTTGCATCAAGACGATGGTACTATTTCTATTGATAGAATTTTTGATTTCCCGGAGTTACTCAAAGTTTAGTTATGCAGGAGTCGGATATTTTTGCGCTACGGTGACCAATAAATCGTACTGTTAGCAAAACCGTGTCAGGTCATTGAAAGAACACTGTTAAAGAGATGATCGGTGTGTGGTAAAAAAGGTGCCGCCACCCAGAATCTTGTCCTACTTTGTGATAGACAGTGGAAAGTTGTTCAGTTCGACGCACAGCTCAGTTGCATGAACCTACTTCTTCAAGCTGGACATGCCCGATTTATATGCATCGATTGAAAAACAAGCGAATACTTGGAAAATTGGATGGCCTAAGTTCACACATTGTGCGGCGCAGCACACAAAAACGTGCTAATTTCATTATTTTGCTTCCTGGAATCTTGAGGTAAGCCTAGCTTGCACTTCCGTAGGTCGTCACCATAACAAGAGCCACCGGCGTTTGTGGATCAAAGGGAGATTATCACCTTGCCATTAGCAGCTATTAAGCCAACGGTCATTCTAGGTATGATTTATTCTTAGCTGGGCTTTCCGAGCACAAACGCCGGACTCATTTTTAGCTTGGGTGACCCTGCTGAAGGTAGAACTCTCTGTTGTACTCCATAGTCCAAGCACACCACCCAGCTGCGATGAGGCAGTGAACCATTTAACAGAAGAACAGAGGAATTTGTTGGATTTATAATATTGATGAGTTAGCAAGACGCTCTCATCCTTACAACATGGTCCCTTTTCGGATAGCAAACTATGTACTAGATTCCTCATTCATGAAACTATAAAATGAGTTTTTAAAAATTATTGAAGAAGTAGAAATAACTAGCCGTTGACCATAGGGAAGTATAAGTTCTACGCAGCAAAGTTAAATTGTTGGCAGTTGCTAATGTTTGATGAAAGATAACTTTTTTTTTGAACCAGTGGTTATAGTATATGTTGCTGATTGCTGATCATATTTTGAACAGAAAAACTACAAGTTCAGTGAAATATTTGAGGCCTGAGAAATTGCTGTCTTCCAAAGAAGTATTCCACTAGTTGACGACCGACTGTGAGCTGTTAACTAACTCCAACTGCCACAATTCAGTAGACCACCGACCCTTCCCAGCACTCTCTATAAATTCCTCTCAAAAATAGTGCATTAAAAAAATTGTGGCACTGAGATAACCTTCATGGCATCTGTGAAAGAAATGGTAAAAAAAAAACAACTGAAAACGCTTCGATACCCATTACTCCGCTTTTCATAAAAAATGAAGAAAGTCTCAGGACATGTAGAAGATCGTTCTTACTAAAAATTCGTTTGTGAAAGTATTTTTATTACAATAAGATCTCTTTCTTTTTTAATTTCACTATCCAAATACCAGTAAATCGCTGTGAAGTTGAAAAGACGGGTTCTTCAACTCCAAAAGCAAAACTTATCTTCCTTTTAATAGTAGAACATCTTATAGAGGTCTTTTCAAAAGCCAAGCTTAGTTTCAATACTAACTTTTCTGAGTAACGATGAGAGATGTTCAAAATTTCGACGTTCAAACGGGAATCGAACCCGCATTTTACCCTCTCCGGTGAGCGTGCTAATCAATTACAGTAACGACGTCTATTTTGTCACCACTCTTTTTGCCCCACAATGCATCAATTTGTCAGCAAGCAAGCAGTAACAGCTTGGCTTTACAAGCCATATCGACATTATCTCAACACGCTGACAAATATTGGATATATGTTATCAACGAGATTTCTTTTTTATTTAATTGTAATTAATTCTGACAATGTGTTTTAAGTCCCTTCAATTCTTTCTTGTTTGATCGCTTACAGCTGCTGTATAATTCTACAGACACACCCAATTATGTTGAGTGATGTGCAAAACGTCGTCAGACGAGAATCGAACCCGCATTCCACTTTCCGCGGGAACGTGCTATCTGACTGCACTAAAGACACTTGTTTTGCCACCACTCTTGCTATGCTACATTTTATCGTTTAATTACGACAATGTCTTTTGAGACCCAAATTTTAGTATACAAAAGCTAGATATCCATTGCGGTGTGCGTCAATACAAATTATCCGTCACGTGGCGCGACAATCACTGCACCATTTATTGCATATACCACTTCATACTGGAGAAGTCACTAGTGGAGGCCACAATGTACAGGTACTCCTCGTCGGCTATATAACATCGTACCTTTAGAAAAGAAAGAATCCTTGATCAATGACGGACGTCACAC
Organism: Parelaphostrongylus tenuis; assembly: GCA_019055375.1. NCBI lineage: Eukaryota > Metazoa > Nematoda > Chromadorea > Rhabditida > Metastrongylidae > Parelaphostrongylus > Parelaphostrongylus tenuis. The sequence goes on from JAHQIW010001271.1 coordinate 120,592, forward strand.
ACAGCCATCTTATCCAAGAAGGTTGTTAGAAGGAATCTTCGTAACCACTCTCCAGTATGCCTATTGAGTGTGCTTCACAAGCTATTCATAAAGATTATCTTTCTCCACATAACGACGTTCTTGGGTGAGACGCAATGTTTTGAGCAAGCTGAACTTCAACAAAGATTTTGTTGCATGAACTACAGCCAAACTGTGTCCAGAGTCATAGGAGCTTTTCAGAGATATTATCTGACCTTAGTCCTAGATTATGTCTGCATGAAGATCGTTTGAGAATGTCTGAAAGCAATCCTATCAGCACCCGTCGATCAAGAGTGAGCCTGTTCTACATAAAAACTCTAATAAGCCGATTTCGCAACTGCCACGAAAGGGCACTTTCTTCGTCGATCCCTCATCATAACCATAGAAAAAGGAGTTATCCAAGGCAACATCATGGATAATTGAGTCACCTGATTAGGAAGTAAAGGGCACATGCGTTGATGGAAAATGCTGCCAAATTCTCGTTTTCCCGAAGATACTGCCATCTTATCAGGAGATTACAGTGCTGCAAAGACGATTCAATGAACTCAACAAAATGAGAAAATAATCTGACTGCGCTCAAATATGATGAAGTTCCAGTTAAGATCTAGTCCGTGACGCGAAACAAGGAAATTGTAAAAGATGGTTTTTCTGATTATAGAGGCAACCTCTTTCGTATACCTTGCACATTCATTGATGAAGATCACTTGGAAAAAATCAGACAGAAAGAGATTAAAGCATCGGCCACATCCAGATCTTTTAAAGAAGTCATTGATCAAGCGAGGTACCCAAAAATGCGTGATGACAATTTGAGTTCAGCAGATTCGCAACAATCTGTTATGCAGCAGAAGGTGGTAGTTCAACCACGACGACAATACTACGTGTTAGACTTAGAGCACATGAAAGTTCTGACCTCTGCACACATCCCAATGTCCTGATTTTCTAAATCTGTCACTCTTGGCGGCTCAGTGGATTGCACATCGATAGCGATGCCCCAAGTAGAAAATCCGTGTGAAAAGGAGTGACAACACACGGGCAAAAACGACTATCTAGAGAATTCTAAGAGATTCAAACGTCTCCACTGCGATCACGTTAGATGAGGGTGTTTGTGACTAAAAAGAAAAGCCAGGTGCGTATGCACTTACCGATGTTCCAACGACCACGGTATGAGACACTCGGCACGGTAATCTAATCGTACCACGAACAGAAAGGAGATTATGAGGCAAGGAAATGGATGAAAGATTTGCTGGGTTTCGCAGTGGGTAAATAAACTTAGCCCATAACCGGCACTGATATTGTCGAAGCTCGTCGGCTCTGATGGTGAATACGCAGCATAAATCATGATAAATCAAGTTTGATAACCACCTTCACACAGTTTCGTAATTCATTAAGTGTATCGTGTTATACTTTAAAATTTGCTCTAACCAATATCATCCTATCATCAAAGGATTGATTACGGTGCCTAAGAGACGATACAAAGCTGAACACAATGTTTTTGGCGCTTTTTAGCTCAGTGATAAAATCGACTCATGCAAACTATGCAAGTATGCGTTTCATTTGATCTCTTGAGGAGATTTATATTAACCCAAAAACTTGGCAAGGATATTACATGTTTTAAACTGTTAGGTCTAGTGGTACACAAGCGCCTGTTTCGTCCTATCGGGACTCGTCAGTACCATCCTCACTCGGTTCAGCCAATCCCCTGAGGATAAATAATCCTCTATAAAAGAATCGAAGCCAAGTAATAGAAAAAAAACACCCCAAGTCAGATGATGTAGTTACGTGACATTGTAGTACCGGCAATCGAGCACGTAGCTGTTATAATGAAATCCTATCATAAACTTGGGCTTTTTCGAGTAAAAGGATGTTCCTCTGATAGATTACAAAATAAATAGGTTCGTTTAAAGCAATTGACACTCCAAAATACTTAATCGAGGACTCCTTTACACCCGCAAAAAATTCAGAGCCTGTCAAAATTTCAATCAAAACAGCATTAAAATCTTTGAAATAAGATTATCATTATCCACGATCTCTCACCAACAATCTTCAAACTCCAAAACAAACAACGACCTGAGAGGGTGCCTGTGCGATTATCTTGAGATTTTTAAGAAAATGTCATTCGAAGTGCATTTATCATTTGCGAGGCGGGATGGAAAAGTCGGCTGATATCCAGTTAGTAATCGAATCAGCAAGTAACCTCAACCCTCTTATTGATGATGGCTGAGTGACAATAATACACATGAAGCAGTTACTAAGACCCAAGCGTCATATTGAGCCAAAATTCTAAGTATGCAACTAGTTAAGTGTTGAGAGCTAATCCGACTGGGTATGATACTTGCGGAAATACTTTACTTTGACTAGGTTTCACATGACCCGACATATACTGCGTGGATCCCAGCACTTCCTAAACTCGAATATCTTCCTCGGATTGATCCTCCACAACATTCTTTGAAATTTACACGTGTTGCTCCAGTTACTGCTTTATGACTTAGTTCTTTTTTTAAAGACGATTCTGTGTACGATCTTGAGGAGAGTTTTGCTAAGGAGACATAACGTTAACCTTGCGGACGAGCGTTGGGAGGAGGCCGAACTTTGATTCCTTGTAGCACGAATCACAAATCCACTCCAATTTACTTTTACACCAGCCTAATACTACGGGTGTTAATCGTAATCTTCCTTTCACTCTTACAGCGCTCTATGGAGATCTTTTTAAAAGCCAATCTGGGCTTTACAGCTATCGCATAACTACCCAAAGTCTAGTGAAAAGCCCTTAACAAATCTCATTCGAGCAATGAAAGCAAGCCGATAATGACACATTCAATAAAAGAGCCACGAAAACACGTGAGTTTAGCTTAGAACACACGCCTTCTCCAACAGGTTAATGGTAACCAACTCCTGTGTAATCGGAAGGTGAGATACTGACCGGTTGCAGCTCATCATCCTATCTACTCGTACCTCCGTGAATATGTGTATAGTTATACCTTTTCGCGTTCCTGGCAAACATTGTTCTACTTGGGCCTATTTACGTCTCCAACGATGTTGAGCATAGATAGACGCCTGCGTTGTTCTGGGTAGGAGGAAAATTTGCTTGCCTGTGACTACAACAATTTAGTAATTCCTCTACTACCACTAAAACTCCCGATTAAGCAACCGGCAGAAAACGTGATACTGATATATTTGCTTGTAAGACAAATGCAATACAATAGATTTTGGAACGATGAAATAAGACGATTTCAAACGCCTCACCAATTTAGCGTTGTGTCAAGGACGCCTTTTGAGATACTATTTAAGTACATCATGAAATGAAAAAGCCATACTCAGAGTGAACCTATTCGTCCAAGGCTTCAAAGATCGCTATAAAACGTTTTTGCATCAGTTACCATTTTTGTATTCGTAAGAGTATTTATTGCAAGCCATAATCATCTTGACATAAATATTCAGCGTTTAAGTGCCCGTCCCAAGTTGTGTTATGAGGTGCAATTACTACCCTGATGTCACCAGTGAGATTTCCTTTAGAGGGTTGCCGAATAGAAAGTTTGGGAAACATTACAACGGATCTTATGATTGGATAATTGACAAGAGAGTTTTATTCAAATTTTGTCTTTTGCTCGAGAAGACACTAAGGAAGGGATTTGCTGCATATTATATTTATTCGAATAGAGAATACTGATTAAAAATTTCATGCAACAGTAACTAATGCAATAGTCAAATTAGTACTAATCTATGCTTGAAAGTGACTGAAATGATAGAAAAGGTAAATGTTTTTTTTTGTGCTTTTACATATTGTGCCAATTCCAAAATCCATATCAGATAACTGCTCATTCATCATACACAAAGAGCTTCGGCCTTGCTTGTTGCCTCGGGAACTGCTTGAGGATTTCTGGCCTTGTTATGAATCTTGAATAATTCAACTGAATCTAGAATTATCTTTGGAATTACGGGCAGCCGTACAAGGTCATTCCTAAGGTCAATTTAATAGCCTATGCACTAATTTCCTCTCCAAAAATTTTAGCAAAAAAGGCAAAATTCTCACTGCTTGATATGTTGTATGTTTGGTTAGAAATTCTTCTTGAATCACAAGAAACTATGATAAAAGCTCAGGATGTGTGATGGAATAGTCATGGATTTTGTAAGCTAAAAGAAAAGTCGCTATTCTGTGACTATGCTTCTTCTAAGTGGCAGCGATCTTTAATGTTATGATCTGAGTGGACGGTTTTCAGATGGAAATTTCATAAAGGCAATCGGCTTCAATGGCTGTGAGTGCTTTATGTCGTGTTCGATAGCGACTCATGTCCACTTTGTGAAATGAAGAACAAGTGACAATATGAATCCAAATAAGATTTATGAAAGTCGTTAGAGAAGAATCAAATTTTCTTCCACTAATTTAGTCCGAGTTCTCAATGAAGACTTTGAAGAAAGTCGAATCTATTGTGCTCGCGATGATTGCGTCTCACCGTAATTCGCCCTCAATCTGATTTGAGTGTCTTCAACTCCGTGTTTATGGAAGGATAAAGGATAAAGCTCTTGGCGATGATCCACCATCCATTCCTATAATCCCTCTAATTTCTAACTTTGTTTGATGTGAACGAATGCATTTCTGGCCTCTACAATGACTCACAGTGGCCTACCACCATACCAAGTCAGTGTTGCTTGTCCTCTCAGACAGGTTTGTTTTACCGAGCCCGGAGGGATGAATAGCTAGTGAAGCAATGTGCGTAAAATGGAATCATCAACCTTGACTGCCACTCAGAGCACCTGTAATCACTGCATTACATACGTGTTTATATGGCCATAAAAAAAGCGAAATTCGAGACATATATCCAGATAGCAGAAGTACTAACCTAGGGATGATGACTGCCATTCTTTGTCTTGGTTGACATCCAATGTCTTCGAAGGTCAGAATTATGTCGAGTGGTATTTAACTTGCTTACTGGTACAAATGCGAATTCCTAATGGGTGACCTACTATAATGCTCAACGTCTTCCTTTGATTCCTTTTTCGTCACATCCTCATTCTCCACATCTTGTTCTTGGGACACTTCATTGGAATATCACACTGCGGAGTTCTGAGAATCCTTCACCGCTACCATCATTTCAAATCCTTTTTCATTGCCAAGCCTTTTGAAATGGCTTTTTACCTCATATAGCGTTTCAGAGCATTTCTTCGTATATTAATCTAGATAAGTGCTATATGTATTTACACAGATAAGTGTTATCGCCGTGCCACTTAAGCCTTATGAAAGCTGCGCTGCAAATTCGAAGTGTTTCGTTATAAGTTATTGCTAGCAAAAGTCTGGAATATTTGAAGCTTGATCTAATTTTTGTATCACTACATTGCTGTTCACGGAACGAAATGATTGCAAATATCGTTACATTCTAAGGAATCCTTGTCGTCGAAGAAACCTTTTCGCATTACAATGGACTATTTCTGACCCGTGAGAGTTGACGGGTATTACTAATGAATCAAAATTATATTGCAAATCAAAGAAAGCTGCTTTTGACTATCACTCGTCTAAAATCAAACGAATTAAACGAGAAATGAGGATGGACTCTCATGCCGAAAGCAAATTCGCGTGGAAAACCGAAAGAATTTTTGGCGCTTGCTGTTCAAAGTTTACTTCAGAATTGTTTTTCGAAGAATTTGTTAACAGCGCACTGTTTTAACTTTACTACAGAAAACCAGTAGATTTATCAAAGGTGCAATTTCCTTGTGTATATGTCCATGAGAAATCAAGACGTGAACGCAAGCCTTGCCCATTTTCAAAACTTACCCACTTAAATATTTAAGTAGTCCGTAATCTAAAATTAGGAAGAAGCACTCGTTTCTCAGAAAGTTTGTACCTGATTCAATTTTTCATATTAGGATTTTCTTCTACTGGAGTTTCGAAAACTTAGGCTCTCCTGCGTCATCAGCATTTTGCCAGCCACTGATATAGATGTTGATGTCATGATGGCGGCAATACCTTATAAAATCTCAATCAGGGATTTGACTGGATATATTTAATTCTTTCTTAGCATTCCAGAGTTCAACCACAGATGTACATCCTAATACAGCACCGGAGACATCTTCGATCACAATCAGGCCGTAGTGATGGTTATTTGATCATTCACCATGAAGGAGCACAGTGGGATCTACGGATGCTTTCTAATTAACTATGACTCTATCAATCGCAAAATAATTACATGCCGTGAAAAAGGGAAAAACATGTCGGCCAATTTACGTTGCACATGGCTTATGTCAGCCTATGCCAGCGAACTCATGCTAGTGAAACAAGGACCTTATTATTTACGAGATATCAAGCAATAATCCAATTGCTTTCTATCACGAAACTCTCGGAAAATTGCTTTGCCGTTATTTATTCCCGAGTTCTACTCTGCAAACTCCCCCCAGAGTCCAATTTGCCTCTGCCCGTCCATGGAGGTGATTTGTTTTATGTTTGTTGATCGCAAGCGCGTAGCTTTTGGACTCCCGAAGGCGCATTCGGCAAAGAAATGTTTATTCGGTCTTAGCGGACCACTTTCCTTCACCATAAACTATGAAAAAAAAACCTGGCTAGGCTAGTTTTCGGAGAGGATGCTACGCTGAAACAGCGGATCTCGAATTTCCAAATAACCAATCAGGAACGTATAGACAGCGAACGAATTAGTGGAAAAATCTATTTATCCCTTATCTAATCTCTGTAAAATAAAACATCTATTAGAAAAAGTAAGGCGCTTCTGCTATGTCTTATGCTTTGAACGACCCAAAATAGTGGTTAGTGCGTCGCTAGCGCACATAGGAATGCCCTTAATCCGCTACCTAGTTGTTTTTTGACATATGCTAATCTACTTTTTTCTGTGATAGTATTTTCAAGCACTCTAGCGAAAAAATAAGGTTTTTGAAGGGATAAAAACGTCTATGAGAGAGTTAATTCGCTTCCTCGTCATCTGTTGCGTGAATCCGCAAGGGAGCACAGCTCATTTCCTACTTTGCGCAAACTCCGAAACGCGCAAACGTTTATCCAGCTGAAATCATTACAAATCATAGAAGTCTACCATCTGCCGTTTGTTGCTGCTTCTGTTGACGTTGTTGTTATTATTTCTGCTACTGTTATATTTGCTGTCAATGTTGCCGCTGTTTTATGGTTATTGACCGTTATTAGTCACGTATTCTACTTGAAGACCGAGTAATTTTTTATCCAATATGCTAGTTGATGATTTCCAGGGCCGATTTTTTATCAACCTCGACATTGATCAAATAATTCATTGTTTTTCTCAAAAAGCAGACACGAGATCGCTGAAGGCTAGATTCATACAAAACAATAGAACTTTAATAAATTACATGAGTATTATCTGTTCATGCTCAAAGCGATCTTGAATACCGTGGTTGTAAGAATACGTTTAGAAAAAAGATGTCATAACAATTCGGAAGCCAATTTTTTTCTAACATCGACTTCACTCATCAATTATATGTTCTCTGCTGGTTTATCCAATAACCCTAAGCTATCAAAAGATTACTAAAACTCTGAAAAAGGTTAGAGTACGCTTTGTTCTCAAAGGACTGAAAATGATTACCGATTACCAAACAGTAGCAACTTTGGTTTATCAAGTTTCTTTTTGTGGCGTTGCGAAACTATCTACCTGAGTGCATCGTTAATCAACTTTACCATTCCCAGCTTTGAAGAGGGCGATACCACCAAAACGTTAGTCATTGTACTAATATTGTACTGCATTTCTGCTGATTTCAATGAATGTTGATATTAACCACTTTGGATTTTTTCATGAAAAAACGGTGAATTATCCAATCTGTGCCATATTCAATGATATGCTGTAGAAAAAGTTCTGTCGTACTGCCTGAGAAAATGATGTTTACACAAGTATTATGCGAACTGAGGTCATCAGAAAGCTGGTTTTCTTGCGCATCAAACGACTTATCATTTGTCTACAAAAGCTTCAGAATTTAACTGACTAAGGCAGAAAGTCGTCTGCTGTTCCACTTCCACAACAATGTGAGTGTTCAAGCTTCTGAGGTTCAGCGAGAAATCTTTTTTTGGCTTCCGGCTGCTGCATATGTGGCTGAACTATCTTGATGTGGAAGAGGACTACTATTGAAGTTCTCGTGTGGTTTTGGTGCGGTAGGTGCACCGGAAATTATTTGGTTTGATGGATTTTTTGTTGGTACATCTGATGTATCAAAAGATATGATTCGGTTGACAAATTGATGGCATGGAGACTTTGTGGTCTCGTCATGGTGTTCATGCAGTTGAGTTGGTTGTGGATCGAAGTGTGTCGCCCGATTAGTTTTGGCCCCACGGGACTTAGATCAACGGTATCACCACGAATAGTGAATATCAGTTTATAGCGAATAATTGATATTCCGTGAGCAACAACTAGCTCGCACAAACGAACAATCTAAAAATATAAACATTACAATGACAAGGCGATCATATATGACGATCACGTGACAGGAGTGTGAGATAAGTTTCCAACTGGTGAATGGGTAGATTCGAGTGAAGTGATTCAGACATGATAGTGTTCTGTGTAATGATGAACAATGGCTGAAACAAGACGGCAGATTCGATGGACAACAAACACGGAATTAGAGTAAGAGCTCAACAGGCAAGCAACCGCAAGAAAAGCGAGCCAGTTCAAGACTAACGAAGAGAGGCGAAGACGTCGATGCTGATTATTCTCGAAGATCGCAGTGCACTATAACGTGGTCCTCAGACACGACAAGCCGCTCTGAAGCACGGATGTTTCATGTGGTCTCCGTAAAGGTTGCACCGAGAGTAGCATCCATTGGTCTTGCCGTAATCAAGGGCCATAGGAGTGTTTATACATAATGGTGGTGAGTAACTAAGGGAATGGACGCTTCACCTTCGGTGGCGGACCACACATGATCATTATAGAGCTTTCCGCATGGTGGACGCTTCCTCTCCTCTTCAGCACACAGCGCAACAAGATGATAACTCAGCACTCGGCGCCGACAGTGCAATAACCTTAACAACAACGATCCACCATTTACCACTATATGTCGTCAAATGTCTTCTCCATTATATAACCGGAAGAATCGAGCCTGTACGTTCGTGCTATGAATCCTAAGTGGTTAAAGTTATAGGCATGGCAGTCTCGGGCCGAAAGTGAGGAAAATAGCAACAAAGCTGTGCGGGAGTTGCTTCAACTACTTCGACCATTAATTTATCTTCTATTTAATCTCAATTGCTGGGAGAGGAAGGAGAAAAACTAATGTTAGCACAGTAGTGGACGTGGCGGTGTAATGGTAGCATGAGTCCCGCTATGAATGAGACGCGAGTTCAACACCCGCCCGGGGTTGAAGGTTTCGCAGATCAATCAACACCTCTAGATTCATAATTATAACTTCCATTAATTTATAGGAAAACAAAGAAAAGACTCACAGGCGCTTATGATAGACGACCTTCGTGATTGATCCATCAGGCAAATCACCATCTTGGAACGACACCCTTTCCTTAGTCCACTAGTACGCACCCAACTGTCGGCTGAGACCTACCCAGTCAAATTTCTAACTTCGCGCCCTCAGCGCTGTTAGATTTATGCTAGATATTTTTAAAAGTTTTTTAGGTTAGATTTCATTCCACAGGTTGGATATTGTATGAAAAAGTGCAAGAGCACGATAATTTTTTTTCCCATTTTTTTCATAATTTTTTAGGACAGTAAGACTAGAAGTGACTGACGAAAAATACGAAAACCCTTATTGTAGTTATAAGAAAAAACGTGCTGGATGAATTAACATTGATATTTTGCTGTCAATCCGATTTCTGGTTTTCTCTCTAAAAATTTTGAAATCGTGAAAGTGGGGGATTGGAGTAGTGGTCAGCAACGAAGTGTATCAGAAAGCGAGGTGATAAGTGATGAGCTGTTTCAATTTTCTCACCCAACTTTCTCTTCCAATCAATCCTCTGAGCGCCTAAGAGAGCGCTTTAGCTTGCGTGTCCCGACATTCTCAGAAGAATCGTCTTGACCACTATTCTGCAACATTCTCACAGAGAAGAAAATTCTCAAGCAACAACTAAAACAAAAAACGAAATGTTTGGAGGCTCCTGTGGAGGATGAACTAGAGAAAACGATTCAAGTGCAAGTGCTGGGTGCACACTGTGTAAACTGTGATAACAGGTGTGGTGATAGCAGTCGTCTTCGAAATTGGTGAAGCGCTAGTTCACTTCTTGTGTGAGGTCCGCTTTTTGCTTACCTGTCTTAGGCAGAGATCTAAGCATAAAAATTTGTTTCAAATGGTCATGTCCCACTTTGCATGGTCTCATAGGAAATCTGGTCCGATTTCGGTACACTTAGATGTTTCACTCCAATAATTTCAAAATTAAATTTTCTTAACAAAAATTTCGTAATAACAGCGGAGATCATAGGTTGTTCCACGCCACCGTCACAAACAGCAACCATGGACAATTTGATGAAGAAAACCAAGAGTTCATAAAACCCTTTTCCTTACCCATCCATTTACTCAGTATTCAAAGCTTTCAGTTGACACTTCTCGAAGATATTCCGCCATTTGAACAAGATTATGCCTTAGAATACGAAGCGATTTAGCATGGTTTGGTCCCTGAGACTGGAGTCTTTGCTAGAGTCGCAAGAATTATACAACGGAAGTTATAAGTTCAAACACAATTTTCTGATCAGGATATGACTGGTTTTGAGCCAATAAGTCTAGTGCTATATAGGCGCCTATTTCGTCCTATTAAGACTCATCAGTAGCACCCTCCCTCGGTCCCGTCGATCCCTTGAGGCTGAATAATCCTTTAAAGGAATCGACGCCGAGTAAAAAATAATCACCCCAAGTCGGATGTTGGTATTACCTGACGTTGGGCGACCGGCAGTCGAGAATGGAATAATGAATTAATAATAATAATTTATAATGAATAATTCCATAATTCCTTTGAATTGGCCGCCCTTAGCTGCCATGACGTTGTGAATATACCCAATGTTACAGAGTGATGCGCAAAATCTTTGCGTCAGGCGGACTCGAACAATCTCACTCTATGCGGGGACGCGTGCTCCAGCCGGTTGCTCTACTGACGCTTGTTTTGCCAGCATTCTTTCCACGTTGCAGCGCATCTATCTGTAAGCAACCAACTGTACGTGCAACGGTTTAGCCTGGATAGTTGATATCGACAATGATCCTTGTCGCAATGGCAGATATTGGGTGCTGGATATCATACCGCTGTTAGACAAAAAACGATATCGCGAACACCTCGATGTGCGTTCGTTGATGGATGTCGATGAAAGCCCGTAGCGAACACCTTCATTGGGTGACAAAAAATTGGTACTCAAAAAGCTAGAAGATCTTAAAATTAAGATTGAGACGGGAATCTCCACTAGCATATTTCAATCGAAAACTAGATTGAATGAACTTAGCAGTTTCTTGACGCTTGATTTTGCATGGCCGCTCTACCAAACCATGCCTCACTTTATTCGGATGCCATAAGCATTAAAAACAGGGCCTGTAGTCCGGAATGTTCGCCCAAAAGATATGGCATACTAATTACTGGTGATTTTGCCCTATAAATCGAGTCCTCAATATATTCCCCTGTCTCCTCAAGACCCCACTTAACCGCTATATTCTTCTCTCCATCATCACATTCTCTCCGCTTTTATTTTACTGCCTTGTTGCGGCTATAGATCGCTTTAGTGACTAGCTTCAGATAGCTCCCTCTCAAGACTTATGTCACCCAGTTTTCTTAGTAACGCATGAGTGACTCATGCCATAGCCAATGTGTCCGTGACGTCTGCCATTGCCTTATCTCAATAATATTGAGCGATATGCAAGACCTCAAACCTTACACTAGAATTAGACCCCATTTCAGCGAGTGGTACCACCTAAATCACGGAAGAGGCTATCAGTGATTTGCAAAACTTCCGAGTTCAGTAAAAATAAAAACCAGTGATAGTGGAGCAGAGACTTGATGGCGTAATGGAAGCATGAGTTCCTGCTGTGGATGAAATGCGGGTCCACCACCCGCTAGGGGTCGAAAGCTCTGCTTATCATTTAACATCCAAAAACCGATCTCATTCGCTGAATAGGAACTTTTCATAGGAGTGTTAGCGATCATTCGAAAGCTTAGAGTTCTGGCTAGAATCTCACGTGGCCGGATCTCGAAAAAAAGAAATTTCTCGCGTTCCGGACGAGCATATTTCTCGCCGGACAGAGCTCTTTTTGGACTATTTGTGATCATTTGATAGTTTAATCGTTTCTAATTTTAACCTTGTGCTTATATCTCGAAAAGACCGTTTCTGTGCAATGAAGAGGGAAAATAAGTTGAACCCAATTACGCAATCTAAGGGATCTTTAGCCAATTCACGTGCCGGTGGGCGGCACTTCTCTACTCGTTCATGAGCTTGAAAATCGATGATAGTCGCGTTAGCGCATGTGCCGCCTTAGCCGGCGGCACATAAATTGGCCAATGCCCCCTTTGCTCGCGTACGTGATTTCTACCTATTTTACGTGCTGCGTTACAAAGAAACGGTATTTTTATAGAACAACCAGAACACTTGAATCAGTAACGATACGCTATCGAATGGTTACTAATAGTCCGAAGAAAGAGCTCTATCTGGCGAGAAATATGCGCGTTTGAGATACAGTTTCTTATGGATTTAACAGCGTTATAAAAGGCTCTTTTCGGAAACCAGCGAAATGGAGCTGCAGCCACAAGTCTAAGCTTTCGAATGATTACCAACACTCCCATGAAAATTTGTTGCGCAGCGCACGAAGTTATAAAAAGCATCCACATAATTGATCCATCGGAAAAAAACACAATCTGCCAGAAGCACTCTTTTCTCAGATAAGTCCGCTACTTGCACATTCAACTGCCAACTCAGTCTCACCCGCCTGTTATTTTCGAATTCGCGCTAGCCCATGTTGTTCCATTGAAGCGCTTTTTTTGACGAACGAGTAATATAGAAAAGTTTGGTAGAGCACGACTTAACATGTTCATAACGACGTTGAAATCCTTTGGCTGTAATGGCGTTATGGTAGTTTTCTAATGAAATGTGGATTTTATCGGCACTAGAGGGAATATCGTCGCCAGTGAATGGTAAAATATGAAAAAAGAGACGTCGATCAAGCTATCTGTAGCAGAAACAATGACGATGCTTTCTCCTAAAATCTCGGATTTTGAGGAAAAACCACAAGAAACAAGAACGTGTGCTCTATTTGCCAAACGTTATCTGCAGAATGTGCGAAAATTCATTTCACAAAGCAAACTTAGTGGAAGAGTAAGCACTTCTCAAGCTATCGAATAATTACAAAAACATCGATGAAGAAGAAAGAAGCGAGATTCGATAGCAGCTGGAAATATGTTCCGTTTCCTAACAGTGTGCCTTTCCCGTTGAAACATAGATGATTTTACGTTACATGGGCATTCTCTTGATTATAAAACTTCTCATAGAAGTCTCTTATACTAACTTTCATCAATTGATCACGATAATATCCCCTCAGTGCCTCAGATCATCAAACAAATTCCTATATTTTCACTGCAAGATGTGACAACAAAAACTCCCACCACGCCGCGCCGCCGCACACGCGGCGTGCGATTTGAGCTAATAACAGCTCAGATTTTTGTCAGTGTGATAATACCCTACCATGAGAATTTCCCGTATTGCAAGCATTTGAATTACAATATCAATTTTTCAATCAGTTCGTTCTTTCGTCCTTTTCTTGGTCGTCGTAGAGCACGGGTTGAGCGAGTCATCTTGCATTGTCGAGGATAGCCTGGCTGTGGTGTTCCATAGGACATTGTTGTCGACTGCCGGAGAGAGTTGGGTGAAGGCGGGAGGGGAGTTTTGGAGCATGGCTCAGTGCGCGCTGCGACGAGCATCACGCCCATTTGGCCACGGCTCCCCCGGCAACCGGCTTGGTGTATAAATAATTTTTTTATGTATTTTGAGACAGAACTTTTCCTACAACCTATCAGATGGTTAGTCCTGGAAAGCATGAGGCATGCTGAAATCGAAAAGTATTTCTTTGACTCGTTCAAGACCATTTGAAGAAAGAGTGCGATTGGAGTTGTCGATCTCTATTTGTGTGCGCTTTGGTCTATTTCACTCGTGCGACCTGAAAAAGGTGAGGCCTACTGAGCATCTTGAGACAGTCAATTTATTGTTTGATTCTTAAAAAACGGAGAAAATTGAAGAGTATTGAGCCACGAGAAGGCTCACTTCAAAGCGCTGTCGATGGCAGCGCCCATATGGAGCAAAATAGATTAATTTCACTTTTAACCTAATATTCGTGGAATATTGAGAACGAATTTTGCTATAGTTGGAATTTCTTTATGACACAGACTGTGTTATTCTACTACGTAAAATCTTTGTACTTATTGGAGAGTGACATTCGCCCGTCTATTATTACATTTTTAACCACAAGACAAATATTTTACAGTGACCAAATCAACCAACTCTGTAGAAGCACATCTCAGCATTTTTTCAATAAAATTTAGTCGAACGTCATTGACTGAACGCTGTTTAACGATGAGACATAAGCTTCTTAGTTTAGGCGCCAATCGCTTAGATACGACGTCACTAATGAGTTTTCTTCTCCCTCTAGTACTCAACCAAAGAGCCTTCTTATATTTTGTTTTCCCATTATCAAAATCTATGACAGATTTTCAGTTTACTCGGGTACTGAGCACTTCTGAAATTTTCATGATTTCCCAAAATTTTGCGATTTATTTGATCTCATACGAATTAGTCGCAAGACACTTCGTGCGCTCACATATTGCCAGAAAAAGAATAAGAAACTATGTAGTTTCGGAAAGCGGAAGAAGATTCAAAAAATGAGGCTCAAACCTGTTAGCTCTGATTTTGGTCGCGGGAACTCATTATGCCAGAGACCAGATTATTTAGTCAAGGTCTGTGCACCGACAGGCTATTCGCCACTAGTCTTTATCAAAATTGTAGAAAACAAAAGATCTCCTGGAGAAACTTGAAGCACTTTATCTTTTTGAACAATGAGAATTTGTGCAATTGCTGTGGCAAGGGAATAGCATTAGGTGAGATGTTCTTTTGTTATGAAGCTGAGGCATTTGTTGATTAGCAGGATTGGGGTTAACACGTGTGACTTTTTGAAACTACTATGTTGTATTATTTTGAATCCGAGAGCAACATAGCGCTTGTGCAGTAGAGTGGAAAGCATAATTTGATTTGATTCGTATACTTGACGTTATTCATGACGACCGTCAATACCTCTTGGCCACAATTGCCTCAGGGATCGACTCGTTGTGCATTGCGTATCACTGACAAACAGCGCTGGTCTATGATCTTGAAGTAGAACCACTCATAGGTTCAGTGCAAGACTTCACCCACTAACATTTGTTGTCGTCACTATGAAACAAATGATTAGATTTTAAATTGTGACTTGTAGAAACATCATTTACACTCAATTTGTGCCCTCCTGAAGTGAGACAGGCGCTTTGGAGAAATGAAGAACACTTTCAAGTAGTTGATTGATAATAGTAAGAAGGTGGAAAAGAGAGAGAACGGAGCAGTAGTTTGTCACTCCTTGTCTCACTACAATTATTTCTACAAATTGTGCTGGAGAACGATTGAACGGCCTCAACCAAATTTATGAGATTCCTAATATCTAATGATTTATAAGATTCTTGAAAGTTTCTGGTATGTGGTCGATAGTAAAGCTTTTCGCGATTAATTTACACAGCATAACTCGTTGTCAAATTCAGTGTTCGAGTCGTAGTTCTTTCAAGATTCGAATCGTCCTCGCATTTATAGAGATTGTAAGAGTGTTTCTACAAAAAAAGTCTATTCAAATAAATAGTCCTCTATATAAGAATCAAGAATAAAAGATAGAGTATAGATAACTCTCCAGGGATGCACCATGCAATCCACTCCATCTGTAACATAGCAGATGCATATTTGACTCTTTTTAGCATGCAAATGTGTTATGTCAGCATTTTTGTCCAGTTTAGCATTTTATGTGAATTTGCTAGCCTCGCAGAAATGAGGAGATTGTGAATCTGTGATGTCTCATTAGAAAATTGTTGATCTATAAAGCTTTTTCATGGATTAAATTATCTAAGTAGGGAACTCATTCTTCCAAACGATAAAAAGTACATTTTTGTAGGACTAAAAGCAGGTGGTGTTAGAGATTTTCCTTCAAGTGAGAACACTTCTAGAAAAATTTCTTCCAGCTTTGATGATGATATCCCGGACCCCCAAAGATGAATATGAATTTTCCTCCGTCCAATTGTCCTAGTGAGAATTCACTAAGCAGTATCAGAACTAGATCCGCTCGTCTCATAATTTTCTCATACAGTCATCGCCTCCAGGTACGAAATGTCCTTGTTACATCCCACATCATAGAATTACCTTAGCTAATGGCAAATGTTACAGATAGGTTACTAAGACCCTTCGCAAACTTTAACCTTCAACAATTTTTTCCCTTACCATTTACAATTTCTTTTCAATCTATAGCCTCGCTTTTTCGATTATTGGCAGAGGATTGTTGACTATATTACGTTGAGTCGCCATTTGTATATTCGTTGAAATTTGAAGATAAAGCGTTCGGTATTTGAGTGATACCAGAGTGCATCACGCATTGGACTTCGTTCGCAGTATTGTATAGGTATTTGAACGCTACTTTTCCCTATACAATGATTTCAGGAACCTACTATTCCATTAGAATCAGTGTCATTCAATTTTTCAAGCAATTTTGGACATTATTTCTTCATATTAACATTTATATACGATTAATCACAGTTTCTTAAAGGAAAACTGATTGAACTTCTTAAAATTTGTTCCGAATGCACACGAGTTACGGAAAGGATTTTTTTTGGTAGCACCAGTGGGTCCAACTCAATAAGCTTTTAGATATTTTTCTCAATAAATTTCATCCGTAGTGAAATAAGAGAGCTATCGCCTCTTATGTAGAAATCTGCACATCTCAGTGGTTTTTTCTAGTGCTCAACAAGGCTTTGCATAAAACTGGATATGCTTAACTATTCAAAATTGGTAGTATTTTTAATGCTAAAAAGCATTAAAACTACTACCAATTTCAAGTATTAGTAATTAAAAGTAGCTGTCAGCTCAAGTGGGTTTATAAAGCGAAATCGCATACCCGACCAAACCTCTCAAAGGTTGCTGGCTGACAGCTAACATTGAGATGATGAAGAATGAGTGGTCGGGCAAATGTGCCTCAGTGGTGTAGTGGTAGAGAGCACGCGTCCCCGGATAGGATGAAACGTGGGTTCGATTCCCGCCTGAGGTCGTGTTGTTTTGCTCACCACTCAATTCTCTTAGGATTATATAAAACATCTTAACTATTCACTTAATAGCTGTTCTTTTTTCCTTGCGAGTAAACTTCTGCATCACCTGGCTCACCACCGATCATCGAGTGACTCAAGTAGACGCCAGCTAGCCTTCCACTTTTCCTGACACGTTCCGAAGTGATTCAGTGGGCTACATTGCTGACGAAATTTGTAAGCACCACTTTGTTCTTCTAGGTTTTCTAGGAAGGTATTAGACCAGCGGGTCAATAGTGTTTTTCTTCTGTGTTTAATTTCTTGGGAAATTCTATCGATAACGGCTCTCGTCTATAGGTTTTTGCTAAAACGCTTTTCGTATCCGACCAAAAGTTCTTTATAATTCAGCGTGCACTACAGTTCGTTTTTTCAGCTGGCATAGTACGAAACTTAGGATGCTTGTTCTTGTTTGCGTGATATAAGATACTCAGCACTGACTTTTCGACTGCGCATTCATTAGTGCGATGTGATCTCTTACAGCGACTTGGGGTTCTGGAATATAGGTTGAGGCAAAAAGAAATGTTGAGCCGATAAATTGGTCAGGGTGTCGGGTGTTCCTTGTTCTCTTCACTAGATCCTCGATGCTTTCAAACGCTCCTTAAATTTCTACTTCCGTACTGTTCAACTGTGGAGCTAAGTTGCGTGTCATATTGACTTTTCAACCGAACTAACGTAGCTGTAACATTTGAAATAACATTTCTTAAACGTGAGTGAGAGAAAAACCATTAGTCGGAGACCAATCTTCCCACAAGCGTCATTCGTTTTGCTTCGCTAACGTTTGGTCACTATGTCATCAGCAAAATGAAAAATACCCAAGTCACGGCTCACAATTTTACTTCCACATAATTCCATTCCGATGGCAAGCAGTTTTGAAAGGTGGCAGTAAATAATTGTGCCGCCTTGCTAAATCTCTTTTTTAATGGACGGGGATGATATAAACATCACAAGGCAGGTGAGGTACGAGCAGAACTCGAAACTCTAAGTTCTCTTTGAAAACACAATTACCCATTGCAACGACTCGCGTGATATTCACTGCACCAACCGAGGTCTTTGTTTTGTCTTTCTCTTGGCTTCACTTTAATTAGGTTCAGTGCCGATTTCTGCTCCCCCAGATTACTCCCCGATGACGGCTGGTTGTTGATAACATCTAGCGAGGAAACATGGCTGAAAGAAAAGCAAAGTAAGGGTCTCGATTGGTGTAGTGGATAGACATTTGCACTTCGAAAAGGTGATCACGGATTCGAAGTTCAGCTGAGATTCCGAATTTTACTCATAATTCAGCATTCTTGTTTTTAAAATGAGATATAATAATTGAGAGCTTAATGAATGTTGGCCGTTCCGCTCATGTCAGGTCCATTCTAATCTTCATAATCTTTGTTTGAAAAAGTAACTGTTCTTTTTTAAATATTGCATGCAATTAAGAGCTACAACTCTTTCTGGCGTCCCTCATAGACGTCTTTGATGCATCCCACTTTGGCAGCTCTGAGATTATTGCTTATTACGTGAACGGCCTAGAATCTATTTTTCAAAAAATCCATCCTTGAAATATCTTACCCACTGTGTTATAACTTTTGTTTAATGTTTATCATTTTTTTGGTCAAGGTGACTGAGACTTTCGAGCTAAACTAAAAATTATGAGTTTTTTTTTCAATACCTTCATCATTCTTGCGTTTTGATTTTCTAACATTATCACCTGTAGGGGCGTGTAACAAAGCTCCATTGACTCCCAACATCAGAAAGACGGTACTGGTTCAAAGTTACTCTAAGCTTTTACCCCTATGACCCATCTGAGCTAAGAATTAATTCCAGACTTGTCCTTGCAAAATATTTCCCTTTAATTTACATGATAACGCTTGAGGCCATTAATATCAGGTCTTCGGGGAAGCCCAACACTGAACGGTTGTTGTAAGAAATACGGAAAGTTTCTTCAAGTTTCTGCTAAATCCACACGCAGAAGAATTGGACCACTTTCGTGGATGACCGATGCGAGTAGACTAATAGATTGCGAAAAGTAGTGGAATGAGCGCAGTAGATGCGGAGACACATCGTCTAAAATTTATCACAAAGTAGAATTTTTCAATATAGGCAACTGATACGATTAAGTCAATCGAGGTCGTTGTGTGTGCTGAAGAATCTCCACATGAAAAAGAATCCTTTAATGCGCTGTGAGGCCGTAGGAGCCAAAAGAAGATTGGGTCGGCGGAAACTCGGCGCACTTATCGCGCAGCGTGGTCCACATATGGTGCCTGATCTCCGCTGAAAACATTCCTGAAAAAAAAATGGCTTTGATACTCTAAGATTCCCTCTCACGTTCATATGTCTTTCGTGTATAAGCTTAGGCTGCATAAGCTTAGGATGCTTAGGTTTTTGGGTCTGTGAGCAAGTTTATTTGGCAATTTGAAATGAAAACGAAAATCATCGACTTACAGAGGAATAATACAAAGTTTCTGGGTTCTTTAACATTGGACGGTACTGGATGGAGAAACGACTACTCCCGTTGGACGATGACTTGCCATTGCATTTTTAATAATCATTTGAAAACCCAAATATCTGGCGAGCGCCGTACCTGGCCGTTTTTCAAAAGTCTTTTTATAGCGCTTTGCCAAAAAAGCATTTGTTTTTTACATGCGCATATTGCTCGCAGGGTGGAACTTCTCATTCGAATTCTTAGTAACCATTCGGTAGCGTAATTTTCGACCGTTTCAATGCTGTGCTCATTCTTTGAAATGGCCGTTTCACTGCACTGTAGCAGGGAAAAGAAGATCGCGTTTCACATATTCCGTGCGCTTGCTTATCGGCTAATGTGCGGTTTGGGTGTCTGCCGACCGTAGAGACAATACATCGCTCCGCCATCGATTGATTGAAAGAGTTGGCACGTCACACGTGAAATGCGAGTTTTGTTATTCGGTTGGAAAGTTTTTCCACTGTGAATGAAATTTCGGACAAAGCGTATGGCTCTGATGATACAAGATTACCTCTATAAACTGAAAGCTTTTCGTGCTTCCAGCAAAGTGAAAGAAAGCAGCGGCGGTGCAAAGTACAAGTTTTTTTTGAATGCTACAGCGTTACATTAAGGTCTCTTAACAAGGAAGTACGTAGCACAGTGGACTGAGATTTAAGACTTCAGAAGGCTGCTAACACTCTTACGGAAAATTCTTGTGCAACTAAAAGAGTCGTTTCTTTACCCCGGGTCGTTTAACAGAAAAGAATCGTTTCTGCACACTTAGCTTTAGGTTTATCCATATCTATACTATCAAATAACGATTACGTTGCAAAAGCGCAGTGGCTTGGTGCCAATTGTGAATACCATCCACACATCGGAGCAAAGAGTGCGCGACGAGTGCGGAACATAATTTTCTTCTGGCTTCTAGATCGTAATTTAGAATTCTTTTGAAACACTAAGTACATTATCTAAGTCATTGAAACTTAAGCTATAAAATGATTGCTCAAAGTATAAAGCAAATTCTCTGTACGGCGAAAAATGCTCAAATGTGAAACGTTATTACAATTTCTAGTGCTATGACACAGGGCACGGTGGTCGAACGGTTGTGATGCTTGTCGAGGCGCACATCGGATGAACCACACTCCCCAACACTCTCCGGAGTTAACAACAAACGCCTTATGGAGAGCCATAGCCAACTATCCTCGAGATCCCGAAAGCATGCGCTCAACCATTATTTTACGACGCTTAAGAAGAAGACGAAAAAAACGATTCAATGCTAGAACTACTAGAATTAACATGAAAAAGGCACTGTAATGAGGTGTAATAAAATAAAAAAGTACTACGGCACATTAAATTCTCTTCGAAAACTATATTAACCTTTGGAATTTTGACATGCATGCTATCGAATGCCTACTAAGTTGAAGAAAGCAAGAAACTCTGTTTTTGAAGGGCGCTGAGACAGGGTGAAGATAACAGAAAGGCACCTTTTCCGCGTTTTCTTCTTCTTTACTTTCATTCTCTTAGCTATAATGATATCCTTACTCACGTATTTCTTATACTTTTAACAAGCATCAGTAAGTAATTATAAAAGTTTGCAGCCAAACCCCTCAGCATGGTGTTAACTTACTAATACCGGCTGATAACGCGTGTTAGAAGGTCTGAATAGCCTAGGGTGCGGGATTGAATCAATAACGATGGGTCTGACCATTTCGCTACAATTTCCACTTTCCACAAGCTAACACTAAAGAACTCTCGCTAGTTAAGTGAAGTCTTTAGTGAGTGCATGCACCCTCAAAATGTCCGTCATTAGACTTTATGTTTTTTTCTGTGTTTACATTTGTGGTAGTGACAAATTGGAATGATTCTTCGCTGCTAATAGAATTCTCCTGTTGAGAACAATTCAATTATATCCGACATCTTTCTCTCAATGATGTTTTTCTTCTAAATCGATATTGGTTTCCTAGTCAGATAATTGAAAATGCGCGATACCACCATCGGAACAGCTTATCTCAAAACAATTTTCTTCTCATTCATTTTTGTTCAGGATCGTTCATATTGATGAGCCATGATGAATTTCAGCTTAGTCGACCTAGGTTCACTTTAATCTTTTGATAGCCATTAGATCTCTTCTTTCTTAGCTTCGCTATCTCACTTTAGTCAAACCTATTCTTTAGATATGAAACTTTCTGTTTTGAAAAAAGTCTTTTAGAGATAAACTTTTCTTCTGGCTCAACTTTTTGAAGTCTGTCGGTGATCAAGGGTTCAGACTTTGTGTTTAGCATGCTCTAATGCCCTATTTCAGACATAAGTTTTTGCTCCTTTCTCAGGTCTCACCAGTTCTTCTCGTAGGGACAATTTTATTAACTACTGAAATCTCATTTTCCAGATCCCGCCTTCCTTATATTGTCCGATCTCATTACCTTTCTTATTTGATTCGTTTTCTCACATCAATCATCACTAACGTGATCTTGTGCGTGCATTATTCTATTGCTTAGAGATTTTTGCTCTTCCTTGTGACGGCCCCTGATTTCTAGTCAAGTCGACGCATACTAAAAAACCCCGAGGTGATGGGACGATAGTATCCCTGGGCTCTGCACTCAGGAACTTCCTAGGTTCTAGGAATCAAATATAACTTCTCTTAGTCAGGAAAGGTGGCTACTGGTAAGTTACAGATGAATGAGACTTGGTGCTGGCGAAGTTAAAATATTTTCTGTATCTGTACTTCTTCATGATAGCTATTATAACCATACTATATTGAGATATAATAGGTGTAATCGATGAAATAGCACTTTTATGTGAAAAACATTGAGTACGTCAAAATGTGGAGGTTTTTGGTGTTATAGAAATTTTTGAGTTCCTTGTTAGTCAGCCTTTCTTTGATGAATAAAAATCTGGCCAATGAAGAGCAAAATCTCGGCCCCTACGTCCCGAGTGTTTTTTGAGATCTCGCTCAAAACGGTATAATCTGATAGCATATTTTGAGCTATTCATGAGATCTGTCATGGCACTTATATAGTGCAATACACGCGTTTCGGCCTTCCAGTCATGTCAGTTGCACGATTTTTTTAGGCTGTCACTTCTGCGGGAAGATATCTCCTGTATATCGAATGTGCAGCATTGCTCTCCCGGTGTTTGTCACTTATCGGCTCGTGTAAAACTTTCGGCTTCGGCTCCTATATACAGGGGATATGTCCTCGCGAAAGTGGCTGAACCGAAAAGACACCGTGCGACAGACGAGGCTGGAAGTCGAAACACGTGTATTGCACTATATATATATGCCATGAAAGATCACATAAAAGGCTTAAATAATACTATCAGAAAAAGAAAACTATTCAGCACCATAAGATAAAGATAAAGTATTTGTTGCAACAAGGATTTACCAGTCAATGCGATGTTTCTATATTCTAATTCAGTAGTGATTTGCTAGGTTTGTTCAAAACTGATATTGGTGGCAAAAAGATGTGATGATTTCGGTCTTTCTAAACAATTTTTGCGTAAAAGAGGTAACTCGACTTTTGAAAATCTCCATTTGAGATCGGGAAACATTTTTTGACTGTTCTCTTTTATTGATGAGAGGATAGAAGAGAGAGAAAGCGCTCGGTGTTAATAATTTACTTAAAAATGAACGCTTTACAATCGATTTCAATAGGTATCAGAAAGGTGGCTAAAAAGAGTCTACTTTTGCTGAACAGATCGGAAGCCTGGTTAGCCTGAGGGCTGAATTAGCCGGTACCTATGTGTGCATTACAAGCCGCCTCTAATTATTGCGTTATGCGGCCTACCAGAATTAACTCTTTTATAAATTTCATCACAAGGACTATTACGAAGAATATGATAAAGTTTTTCACCTTCTCATATTGTACACTCCCCTTTACTTGAGAAATCTGGCATTTGCTTGTTGTTCACTGTTTTTCTTAATGAATAGGCATGAGATTTTTACTGCTTTATATTCACGTATCAAATCGACTGCAGTTTGGACAGCCAAATACCTTCATAATCCCACAGAAAATCACAAAATGAAAAATTTCATTCGTTTTTTTAGCAGAAAAGCAGCTTTTTCTCGGACTCGCCACTTTCTAAGGGTTTTCTTTGTGCATTCCTCTTCGATCAAAGAATTCTTATGGATTGTTGCGAATGCGCTTTCTCACATCATAGTATCAGTCTTATATATTATGTGAGATCACGCGTGATAACGAGGCTTTTCTTTCTGCAACTCATTTTTGATCCATAGGAATCACCCGGAATGCCTCAAAAGTTTCATGCACTGGAACTTTTTATTCTTGTGCGAGGAGGATGATCTCTACTTCAAAATCTTCTCGATTATACCCCTGTGTCCTATAAGCGCTTAGTGATGTCGTTGGTTTAAGGTTTGCTCGCTTGAATTCCCTTGTTGTGTTGAAATTGGTGTTCCATGGAACGCTTTTAGAGTTCTTCATCCTCCAGTAAAGTCTTCCTTTATTCAAATGACGACTAATTCTTCACACTTTTACAATTAGAGAGAGTAAAAACATTTTTCAAATAGATCCTTTCATTATTATTTGAGCCAACTTGTCATTTTACAAATAATTTCTTCTTTACTTAATTTAAGACATGTAATCAAATTAATTGAAACTATTCTTACAACAATCAACAAAGACGTATGAGGTTATTGATTAGGCCTGGATATACCTACTGATGAGAAGAACTAAAACTGAATTGCAAAATAGAGAGATAAAACAATTACCGGAAGCAAAAGGATTACCCTAATAGCAAAGCGCTTAGTAGTAAAGCTGCTTAAGAGGTAGTTGTATATCAACGGAATTACCCGAGCATGCCATCATGCTTTATGCAGTCATCCAGAAAAACACCGGCGACGGTTTCCCTTCTGGTGACGTTGTCATATCGCCTTTCGGGATGAACGGCAGTCCGGAAGCGGCGACAGCGAGCTTGCCATAGGCGAGGCGACGCTGTTCGCCGACGCATTTCGTGACGTGAATCCATTACTACTTGAGCTCTCGTTATAACGAACTCATCACGCAGTCGACGCTAATATTTCTTCGACATCGCATATATATATATATGACAAATGCGTTCATATGACAATTAAGGCTCCTCCTCATTCTTTTTCTCTTCTTTTCCTTTTGTTTCTTATGATTCCTCTACTTTTCCTCTCTCTTCTTCTTTGTTTTTCTCTTCCTTTTGCTTTTCTTTCATCCTTTCGCTACTCAGAGATTGTATCCAGAGTGTACATTTGTGACACTTTTTTTGTTTTCTACTAATAGTTTTTAACTTTGCACTCATAATTACTCAAGTTTTCATACGTTTTTCAAATTCTGATTTGGACGCTATGTTTTCCGATGTTTTTCTATTCTCTCTTTCGTTTTTGAATTTTTTCTATCTTTGACAATTTTTCCGTTAGATGATTCTGAATTAACTGAAATACTTGCAGAGATACCTATAAATCCAAGTTCAAAATGAACAATACTTACATCACCAATTTCAGAAAAAATTCAAAAAATTCGAAGTGATTTCGAGGTTGAAGTCCAAAAGGGCTTCAAAAAATTGTCTGTTATTTTTGGTAGTAAGATAAGGCCTCTTTTAAATTGCGTAACAATTACTGTATCACCTGTATCACCTGTCGTCCCGTTGACCGTCGAGTGACTCGAGCGGGTATCAGCAACTCTTCCATTTTTCCCTATCGCGTGCAAGAGTATCCCAGTGGGTCCTCCTCGCTCTAGGGATTCGCTGAGCATCATATCTTTCTTCCATCGCTTTCGTGAAGAAATCGGACCAACGGGTCAGTGGTCTTCCTTTAGAGCGCTTGACGTCCCGAGGAATCCAGTCGGTAGCGGCTCTCGTCCATCGGTTATCGTTGAAGCGCATCACGTGTCCGGCCCACCTTATTTTCGATATCCTGGCGTGTAGAACGGCGTCTCTGATTTTCGATCGTTGACGTAGGTCGGAACTTCGGATCCTTTCTCTCATTGCGAGATAAGGGATACTCCTAGCATCGACCTTTCGACTGCGCGTTCGATAACGGCAAGTGATCTTTCATCCTGCTTACGTAGCGACCAGGTTTCTGCTGCATACGTTAGGGCAGTGATAATTGTCGAGTCGAAAAGGTGGGCACGGAGTCGGATGTTCTTTGCCCTCTTCACTACATCTTCGATGCTCTTAAACGTTCCCCAAGCCGCTCGTTTCCTCCTGCTCAGCTCTGGGGCTAGGTCGTTCATCATGTTGATTTCACGACCTAGATAGATGTAACTGGAGCATTCGGAAATTGTCTTTCCGTTGACCGTGAATGGGGCATTAGAAACCCATCCGTTCCTCATGAACATTGTTTTCGTTAGATTCAGTTGAAGACCGATCTTTCCACAGGCGTTATCGAAATCAGTCAACATTCGTTCCGCTTGGCTGATGTGTGGTGTTATGAGAACGATATCGTCAGCAAAGCGAAGATGGTTTAACTGTCGACCGTCAATTTTCACTCCCATTTCGTCCCATTCTACTGTTCGCATGACGTTTTGTAGGGTGGCAGTGAATAGTGTACTATCAATAGGTTGGAAAGGAAAAGTTCTGAAAAAAATGATTGTAACTTTTTTGGGTTCCGGCCATTTTTTGTGTTTTTGGGCTCATTAGAAAGCCAGTCTCTTCCCGCGTTGACTGGTATTCAATTTATGTACTTATTTCAATATGGAGTTAACAAAAGAGCAAATAGAGTTGTTGATGATGCACGAATGGCTGTTGGGTTCAAATGCAACAGTGGCAAGTGAAGGCATAAATTTGCCTTAGAGCGAAGACAGTTAATAAAAGAACGGTGTACAGGTGATTTAGAAAGTCTGACGGGGTGAAGAAAGTTTGGGAGATCAGAAGATACTTTGACTATTGGTTTTGTCTTTCCTTGGGTGTAATAGGTGCATAGATAAATGTTTTACAAGCGTTTTCTCAGAGCTTTTCCCCAGCCTATTACTACTTTTATGTTATGGATAATAATTGAATTTATTGATTAACAACCGAGAAGAAGCTTGCGTGAAAGTGACTTTAGCACTTTTATGCATGGTTGTTAAGTGTAGTGCGTTCAACGCTGGTCAATCACTGAAAGATGTGCTCTATGACTTCTACCTCATTAAGCATCACAGAGGGGATTGAATGCATATATGGCTTATGCGAAGGCTTTACGTTGGCCTATTGATGTATCGAGTTAGTGTTTCTATACTCCACTCGACCGAACCCCCAAAGAGTATCGCCACAGCCATTCTAACCAGTGCAAGAAGCTTGTGAACCTTTCCCAACGTTTTGAACGTTTTGTATTTGATTAGAATATTTTTAGAATAGAGATCACGCAGACCTTAGAGATATCCTGTAGTAAGAGAGTGATTTCGGTTGTTGGAGATACCTGAGTATTCTCAGTGGAAGATAGCGTAACTTCTGATGAAGTTCGCAGTTTTGCTGTTCGCCTTCTGCGTTCCCTTGAATCATTTATAACATTTGCTTTCCTTTTGGGAGTCATTAAAACTCGCCGCTCATAGTGCACATCTTAATCGAAACTCTGTACTCCAGAAATGCTTCCCGCCTTAGTGGACAGGTCACAAGGAAATACAATATGCAAATTCTCTGCACTTTGTCCATTATCACCTAGTTAATCACTAAACACATTAGCTTCCACACCTTTGCAATTTTCTCTCACGAAGGCGTGAAATGCGATAAGCAGTAAATTACTGCCTCTGGATACATTATTTCTTTCACAGCCCCGTAATATTAGCGTGGTAATGGAATATTTTCTCAAGTGCTTTTCAGAATTCTGTCGTATAATTCTGTGATAAAAACATTGCTATTCAATAAGATCTTGAGCTTTTAATTTCACTGTTCCTTCAAAAGCAAGCCGAATGATATGAGTTAAAAGTGCAAGTTGCAAGTGGAAATCAGTCCAGAAAGATGATAGATTAGGTGCTTTCTCCATTTACACTCTATTTTGGCGAGATTTTCATCGAAATAAATTATCCTCGTAGTCCTCATTATCGGGAATATTCATAATCGCCTTTTCCACGAAATGCCATCACGTTAGCAATCGACCAATTACCACATGGCCGCTGTGCGCATTGAAATCAATAAATATTTAGTAATCAGTAATTAGTAGAAACTTGGAAAACTAATCTCGTAAGTCGTCGTGCAATCGAAAACATAGAAAAAAGGCTAAACAGCTTAAAAATAGCTTGAAGGACCAAAATTCAGAGGTCGTTTTTCAATTCTGAACGCACCGTCGCCAGAAAATGTAAGCTGAGCTCACAACCGCTCACTTCTCCACTTGGAAGTCGCCTGTGGTTCTATTTTTCATCGTGTACTTCTTCATTACGATTTTTATTCAGTTATATAGTTTAAAATCGTTTCTCTTCCATGTGCATACTGATTTAGTCCGGTTTCGCATCGTTTTACTCCCTTATGCCAACAATTTTCATTTTTATTTATTTATACAACCCTTCTTCACATTTTATCGTGCGAATCCCAGTTCTTCTACCATTCAATTCGTTTTTCATCTTTTGTTGAACGTATTGAAATATTGACTGAGCAGGTATCCTTCCAATTTTGAGGACAGCCTGGCTGTGACCTTCCGTAGGGCGTTCGTTGTTGACTGCTGGAGAGTGTTAGGGGCTCCGCGACGAGAATCACAATCCATGACCCCACCTCCTCAAAATTATAAAAGCAATAATTACTAAAATTAATAATTGTCGTGTGCTTGGAGGCGCTCTGCAATATACGCATTGTCGTTTATTCAATCTTCCCTAAGGATATCGAACTATATCAAGTCCTCTTGGGCTGTCAGTTGACTACTACATTTGTCTAGGGGGAGAAAAACACTGGTTAAGGACAACAGTCGACTATCACATGTTGTTTTGTCGAGCACATATCCACTCAATCACCTCTACGATACTTTATGGTGTCGAATGTGAAGCAACATCATTCAATACTAGATCCACATTCAGCACACTTTCTTTCTATTATGGTCAAAACAAATCTTATTTTGTTCGGAAAGTAATAACACGATCGTTGATATCAATTTACAACAAACTACCATTGGATTAGGAAACAATCAATAATTAGTTATTAAGAGTTATGCGAAACGAACATATTAAAACTGTTCAATAGAGTCAGTTGACTTGAAAGGTACAGGCTTCAGACGTGGCAGGGTAATTTCTAGATGCCTCGAACAGCTCATATGCTAATGCTTAATGATTTAAATGTAACTTAGGGCCTTTCTTCCGCTTTCGCTGAATTTGGTTACTTTATTTTGCATATAGAATATAATTTTATTATAGATGAGACGATATAGTTTCTGAGAGTGTATGAAGCCATTTCGCGGTTGGTACATCAATAACGTGAGCACGTTTCAACGATATCGCCTGCTTCATCTGTGCCACACGCCCAACAATGTACCCTACTTTATACCAGTAATAGAAGACGTTGTGGTGATAGCACGTGATGCTGTGTTATCATCATTTATTTACTCGATGGATTACGCTGGTAGTGAATGGTAGCCATCACTCTAATCAACCGTTTTATAGACCTCGTAAAAAACATTTAATATAGGCTGTGAAACCCCCTTTAAGTTTGGCACGTTAGATCCATTGACTAAAAAAATGGTGAAAACACAATGTCACGTGCTATCAGCACAACTTCTCCCTAGTCCTGCTATAAAATAAAGTTCAATGTGGGACGTGTGGCACTGATGAAGCGCGCTATACGGCCGAAACGTGCTCACGCCATTGAAGCACCAATCTCGAAAATGCTTTGAACATTCTCACAGACTACATTATGTGTTTATAGCGAGCTTTATAAACAATCAGTTGGAAGGATATAGATTGTGTTAGTTTATTTTTGTGCTAAAGCAAAGAAGACTGACATTTTGAAGAGAACTTGTGATTGTGTGGATGTGGTCTATGGTACTAAATCCTTTTCGCAACCCTGCTTGTTCGCATGGCTGTCCTTTGCCCAGTGTTCTGTCAATCCTGTTTAGGATGACTCGAGTAAAGAGTTTACAGACAACGGACAGCAAGCAGATTGGGCGATACTGCCTGTGTTGTTAAGGTCTCCGTTTTCAAACAACAATACGGTCTTGCTAGTTTTCCTTTGAATAGGGACCTTGCATTCTGACAGGTAGCGAGTGAAGAGCCGAGCCAGGGTGTTAATGAGAACTGGTGGTAGGTTTTTAAGGTGTTCTGATCTAATCCTGTCTGGGCCGGGTGTTGTTCTGTTCTTCACCGCCGGTATAGCCTGTCGGATCTCGTAAGGGAGGACCGGTGGAACGACATATTCATCCTCTTTCAAATTATATGACGGTAAGAGGACATGGCTAGCAAAGAGATCCGAGTAATGCTGGTGGATGACAGTCTCCATAGCCCTTCTGGAAGCTGTAAGTGTACCGTCAGGGCATCGGAGTGCAATCATCTAGGTCTTTTAATTGGCGAAGCCTCGCTGGGCTTTGCGAATGCTCTTCCCAACTTCTGCAGATTCTGCCATAACTGCTGTTCGTCTCTCTTCTAGGATATAAAAGACTACTTTAGGAAATGTCGACGGTTTATCTCTAGTGAAGTCTTCATGTCAACACACTACTCGACTTGTACTCGGGCTTTCATCGTAATGAACGAATAACGAACGATTATAGACATGCAATTTCTTTGCATTTTTAAAAGGTCAGGATGGTCTCGTTACACATTCAGTTATGCATTCCTAAAAAGTAAGCATTGTAAGCAATTTATTCATGCATTTCCAATAAGTAGCGATGGATACGTGCAAAGCCAAATGAAATTTCTTCAAGAGTATAAGATACTTAAATAGGTTTTATAACTCCATTGATCCATGCAGTGTATGTAAGAACGTTCTTAGTTACTCCCATGATAGATAGTTTTACTTCACAACTTATTGCTAACCGTGAGAAGATTTATTGTAGTTCGAGTATCCCATTCGTTTCAGTTCAGCTTTTTATCCTTTCGTAATAATTCTCGCATGTCTTCCATTAATCGATTGGAATAAATACGAGCTGAGATCTTGTCAAACTTATAATCATATAAATGAACGAGTTTGGATCTATCAAGAATCGGAAATCGTGGTTAGGTTCTGAAGAGGATTATCGATATTCTTTTGAAATATTGTAGTACATTCAAGATACGACAATTCTTTAGTCCTCTAGCAAGCACCAAGCACAGTATGGGTGGAGGTGTCATTGAAATCACTACTGATTAAACCACTGATGTAGGAGGGCTCGAATCCACATTTCACCCTATCCGAAGCGTGTTCTCAAACCGTTGAAGTATTGATTTAGTAACCAGTAATTAATTTTGACGCGGCGCATTATTTTCTCAAAATCTTCGCTCCATACTTGAATCCATAAAATGGAAAAAAGCACAAAAAGGCTCAAAAGGCTCTAAGAAATAGATCTAAGAAGCCAGTTCAATGGGCTCAATATAGGATGAATTTGCAAATTTTGCAGCAAAAGGATTCAAGTTCAGATAAAGTTTTGAAGTAATTTCACATTTCTCTCAAAAATCCCCAAAGTTTCTCTTTGTCCGACTCATTGACGGTAGCACATCTGGCATAAACTACAAGTCCGGGAAGCAACATATGGTTGATGTTTCTCGTCATCGAGTAACTAATAACTAATCACGGCTTCTCATGGAATAAATCATCCCTCTGACGTCACTAAATTGCGAGATTACTCTCACTTCTTTTTCGAAAAAATGTCTTAGACTAGTGTTTAGTGCCACGTCTAGAAAATCTCATCGAATTGTCCATCCCATCCAGGGGCTTTTCACAGAAAACTCCTATGATAAGCAACTTCAGTGTTCACTCTTCATCATCTGTGTTCCCTCAAATATGGAGTAACTCGAACATGCATCATTAAACCCTTTATTTGCCCCGATTGCGTGCCGTAGTAGCTCTATGGGTCCTTCTTAAGCGACATGTTGAGTATAGCACTTTCGTTGAGAAGAACCACTTTAGTTTTAATGTGCCTGACAACAATTTAGTGCCACAAGGATGTCCTAACTTACACTGTGGATGAAAATAGTACAGCTGAATAGATAAATATGTCGGCTTTTTCTCAATTTGCTTTACCCTGTCGGAAGCGAACCATGCATTCAGAGACAGTTTCCAGTACGATAGTCTACTGTGCGGTTGAAATTTTGTGGTAGAAAAGTTTAATGAGGTCAAACATCGTCAGCAGGAGCATTCATTATTGATCTTTATGATGAATTTATTCCTAATAATCACGAATCTTCGCTGATTGAGCAAAAGCACAAAATTTTTTGAAAGAATTTTATTTTTGTTAATGGTTACTTTTTATGCAGTTGTTTTTCATAATTCTTATTCTCCAACAACTTGCCATTGTTTAGTTACCAAGAATTTTTGATTATTTGTTACGCCGAAATAAAAGAAAAGTAGCTTTTTCATTTACTTGCAATAACATTTTTGATAGTATCAATTGTTTATTATAACGGCAGAAAACGAATAGCAAGTAGTTATACACATGCAAAATTTGATGAAATTTTTGGAAATCGCTCTGAGTCATGGTAACGAGATGAAATGCAGAACAAAAAAAAAGTTCTTATCAATATTTTTTCAGAGGTAGAAACTAATTAGTATAAGGTGCGCAGATACGACTCGCGGTTTTTTTCTGCATACATTGATAATAAAAAAGTTATGCAATTTTTTTTTGTTTCAAAGTGCGTAAAAACGTTAATTATTTGCGTATTTTTATATGCAAAATACTTTAAATAACGGTTTCATAAGACCTTGAAGATGACGACTCTTATAAGCAAAAATTTCTTACAAAATTTGCTAATTTTCAAATTGAATTTGATCAGTTGCAGAGGTAATCTGGCGATGTAATGTCGGGAGTATAAGGCTGCTAAGATAAAGCCTTCTAAGACCTTCAAACTTAGCTCTTTAATGACATTCTCGATCGGTTTCTCAACACGAAGTTGAGCGTGATTACGCAGCAAAATTACAAAATTCGTGCCTTCTTGGTTTCTTGATATGATTTTTGCAGTGAAATTTCATAACCTCGGTATCCTTCAAATGCCCATTTTCTTGCAAGCATTTTGGCTTCAACTTGCCTGTGTTAACTTTGAAATGGAACTCACTCAGAGCTCCATGGATCTTGTGCGCCGCTTCACTCGCATTTTCCTCTACATGCATAAGTAGCAAGCGAATTTGTTTCCACAACAGCTCCATATTGATGCAAGTATAGGCAAGCTGTCTATCCAATGTTCACAAGAAAATGCGCAATCGAATGACACTAAAATCAAGCAATTTCGGTTACCTTTGCTTAACAAGACTGCAAAACAAATTTTGCGCAAATGGCGTTTTTGGGTTCAAAAGTGTCATTTACAAAGTCCTATAAAAATCATCATATAAAATATCATATATACAGAAAACATATAAATGAATAGTGTTTTTAACGCACCTTCGACAAAAGAAAAAGATTTTACATATCTTTATTTTTACTACTATTACAGCAAAAATAAAACTAAAGTGTAGAGTCATATTTGTACATCTAATAATTAACTTTGTTTGCAGATAAAAATTGAAGAGACTGTGTTCACATTGCGTTTATCTGTTTACTTTTTCTCTCTTACGTTCGGAGTCAGAGGATTTATTTCCGGGTAGTGCCATATGAGCAGCCCAGCGGATTTCCTGAAAGATATATATCAACGGCACTAATGACAGTAGTAGTGGTGGTGGACTTGACAGCAAGAGTGATTGTAGTAGTCGAACTCTCCGGACAACTTATTCGCAACGATCTCTCACCACCCCGCTTCCTAGGGAGCCTGTTTTATAGTTTCCGCTGACGTCAATCGTTGGCGTTCCTTAGCAGATTTCATTGCAGATGTGAACCACATCTTAGATGACGTTACACGACTACAGTCCTCTCACATGTGACTAACAACACTAGCGATAACATTTCTATACAAAAGTGGATTGTACTCTTCCCCTTCCGTGGGTTGCTTTGTTTCAATCTTTGTCCGTTTCATGTCACTTCAAGTTCACTTGCAGCGTCGCAGTGTTTAAAGTAAATGTTTATTTATACCTAAAGAGGCTTAGTATCATTTATTTCTTCGCTAATGACAACTGAGTTCCAAAATAGCAATGGCATTTTTTTTGAACTATTGAACATTTTGCTGTCAGCTCAACTGGGTTCAATGCCGAAATGTGTTTACGAGATCGAACCCGTTAAGAGCTGGATGCTCACAGCTTTGACAGCCTTATCGAAGAACCAATAGTTGCCATGGAGGTGTCTTTGGTGATGCAGCGGTAGCACTCGTCCACGGCAAAGGTAAAACTGGTTCAACTCCCGCGTAAGGTCGAGTTTCTGCGTGTCTCAATTTCCTCAGATCAATATTTAAACATCCTACTACTGCTGAAAAGAAGTCAAACATAGGCCATTCAAAAGTTTTTTTTAACATTTTGATGACAATTGAGTTCCAGAAAAACATTTACAGTGTCTTGAACTTTTCGGAAATTATAACATTTTCTTGCGACTTAATTGCGAAGCCAACTCTTTAGAGTGCTACCACAACTACTTGATTAGTTTCGATACTATAGGGACTTACTTCTAATGCATGGATAAACACGGAAAATATCCGCTTCATTTTTTTGAACGACTGCTTTATAGGAAGTTTTTATAGGTCATTCGCATAAAATCGAAGAGTGTGTTCGTAAATCTCAGAATATGATGTTGTTTTATTTGGTGCTCTCATAAGTTTCGGCAGTAGAGCAATAAACATTGAATTTGGCAATACACATGGATACTGTTGGTTATTCGATAGCCGAATCTTGACATTTTTGACACCAAAAATGGCTTTTTAGACGGTCTATAGAGAGCGCCGTTAGAGCAGAAAGAAAATTTTTGTTCTGTACGCAAAGTAGTTAGCTTGTCTCTTGACTTTATAGCGTGCTTAATTGGGCAGTGTGAAACAAAAAGATAATGCACCTACAAAACGATAGGGTAAAGTCTCTTACAATTCCTATGCAAAATATTTGGAAATTTTTCCAAGAAGGGGAAAAGTTCTAAATAAGTGATGCTGTGCGCAGCGATTTCAACTACCGCCTCGAGAAAGAGCACCGTTCAAGAACCACTCGATTTTATTTACTTATTTAGAAATTTCTCCCCTTTCCGAAGAAATTCCTAGGTTCTTTGTTTAAGAGTTGTAGAGGAGACTGTACTCTATCGTTCTACAAGTACAATTTTTTTTGTTTCATACTGCCAAATGAATCCGCTATAAAGTTTAAGCGACGAGCTAACTACTTTGAGTGTTAAACATAATTTTCTATTTGCTCTAACAGCGCTCTATATAGACCATTTCAGAAATCAGTCTTAGCATCGAAATTTTCGATATTCAAGCTATCAGATGAATACCAGTATTCCATTTATATTACTAAATTTTGTGTTTATTGCCCTAGTACTGAAACTTACGAGAAGACCTCATATTTCGCTATTCATGCCACTAGTGGAATTTCGATTTTTAGCAAGTGCCGAGATGTTTCTCATTATTCAGTTCAAGCCAAGAAAAGCCAATTTCCATGGCTAGTCATCTGCGGGATATACGACAAATTTCTATCAACGAAATACCATTTTGATTCAGTTTTAGTCGTCTTGCTAGACTCCAAATTGTTCTGGTTGTTCCTAGCTTTTTTGTGTGTTGCGTGTTTATGTGAATAACTAAGCAACGATGCATAGCCCTGCATAGCAGTCGTTTCCTAACGAATTCAAATGAATATAATCTTCCATACTCTTGTAAGTATCGTATTTTATCAAAGAGAGCGGTTAGGCTTAGTTTTTCCTCTGAGATAATCAGGCTCAATCAATCTCCCCTAGGAAGCCACAGTTTCCAACAAATTTCACCCCCATTCAAAGACAATTCGCCATAGGATTTCTCCTTGTGCATCTATTGCGTAATTTAGCACTGCTTCAATGATCATACGAACTTTTATCTAAATATTCTCATCCATATATTTACAACTTTTTTACACTACTAAAAGAGCAGCAAAAAAAATACTTAACGTGAAATCTCACAAACTGTCTTCTTCGAGGTTTACGAGAATTGGAGAATTTGTTAGATAGTATGCATTATTCGTACCGAGTTTTTACTGGAAGTCGATCTTTTGATTCCTTACTGCCCTAACATTCTAAGCGACGTAAAAACGATAACTTTCTCCAAAAAGCTACTTCGCGTCGTTTTTTCCCTTTCAGTGGATAAGACACAAATTTCATTATTCTTGAAAAACACCATGTTACTAATTTACTAGTTTGTCCTTACGATTTAGCTTGTACCAAAAGATTGATCATTGAATTTTATTCGGCTAACGTATGACATTTTCGTCTTCTTCAGAGTGTTTGATCTGAGTCGGCAATTTAGGTCGAAAACAATGCGGTACTCTACAATGTTCGTGTTTGTTCCATAGTGTAAAACTTCAGCAAAAATTTTTCGCCCTTTTTTAAATGATGCTTCTAATGATTCGGCTCGCTAACGAGTTCAATGCCCTTTTTAAGATCCTTTACAAAATTCATTTACCATCATGAAATTTAATGTTTAGCAGGTATCAGTATAAGAAAGACGCTTTGGTGTTAAATGAGATTTTATTTTCACTGTTACAGCATAATACAAAGGCCATTTAGCAAATGCAATACACCGTTTAAGTTCTGAAGATTCAAATTATCAAACGACTGCTAAAATTTCTAAAAGAGCAAGAAATACGTTATTTTTAAAATATGGGTACGGCAAAGGGAGTGCAGTTTTGTCAGTGCTGTTGTCAGTGCTCTTTCTGCTTTCTCATGTGCCGCGATACAATGATAATCTTTTGTTTTTTTTTTTCTTCGATGAGCACCAAAGCTGTTATCACACGGCTTATTTACACAAATTTTCCGAAATAATTTGAGTAATAACAGCCTCATGTGTGGTCATAAAAAGGAGAAAAGAGAATTATTAATCAATGACAAAAAATGTATGTTAGATTTTTGGATTCAAACAAATGGTTTACAGTTTGCATTATTGCTTATTGAAATATTTGGTGAGCTACCATCAGCCGAGAAGTTTGGAAAAAAGCAATGTGGCCGTTAGTAGCAAGTACGCTTCGGAACCTTTGATTTGGTAATGGTGGCTGGTTCGTTCGAGAATTCCAATCAGCCACATTCATTGATACACCAAGAATTTTCTAATCAAAATTATCTGAAGTTGGAATCATTTAACAATACACTCCACCGATGTCTATCAATGTTTTGACAATTTCGTGACGCAAAGCATCTTCAATATATTCATGACTGAAGCCAATTTCTCCTGGCTGGCTAAAGTCCAAATCATGCCATTGGGACGAAATCGACACGCACGTTGAGTTAGGCTCAAATTCTAAAGTCAATTAGTCTTAGTCTTGGTCTTGATTGACTAGTCAGAAATCCTCAAGGACACTGACCAAGCCCTTGAGATCGGTGTTCTAAACTTTGGCCTACGTAGTGGCCTCAAAAAGAGCTTGAGTGACAAAAAAAAGCGGTTTTTTGAAGACCATTATGAAAACTATCATGAAAGGTATAATGTCCATGCGGTCGCCAATGTATCAACACAGCTTGATCTTAGAGCATCTTAACTGAATATGCATCGCTATTTATAGCTGACAACAATTTTATATTGGAAATTTTTCTACACGATCTGCTATCGTATTGCACTGAGCGAATTATAGTATTTTCAATACACTAATTATTTACTTGCATTGATCGTTCCAATGCTCTTCCAACATTTCGTGTGCTATTTCAAGTGCTACTTGAGGCTTTCGCCTTATTTATGATCGTCATAGAATGCTGCGCGATTATCCTTGTAGTTTTGAGGACAGCTTTGGCTAAGGCGAAGGCGCTTGCAGATGATTGTAGGAGAGTGCTGAGGGTGAGGGGTGAGGGCAATCAAATCAGCGTCTTCCTAAAAGCAACTTCCTGATAACCTGCATCACTAACCATTCGGTCTTCCCTCTCCGCATTAGCGCATAACTAATTATACAGAAACTTTTTCTCGATCTTGTTCTTATTAAATACTAAATGTCTAAGAAAATTTTATATTTATTACTGTACCGATCAATTAAAGAAAGGAACGGAGCCTTTTCAAAAAGTGCTCTTCTTTGAAGAAGATTTTTCTGCAATTTGCCGCAATTCATTTCCTCTAATGAGCTTCGCACGCTCTAATTGAGCGGAATATTGATTTTCAGGAGAAATTGATAAAGCTTTCAACAGTAAAGTAAAGAAAATTGGCTAAATCTTATTTGAATTCGGCACTGTTGTTGACTAGGTCATAATAGAGCAGCAGCGGCTATGAATAGAGTTGAGCGCCATGAAGCCTAAGCTAACTCTGATAACCTAGCCGTATTAGCAAACATTTCAATCTTGCTAATGATGTGCTGAAATACACAGGATACCTGATAATAAATTCTTACGGTTCAGTCACTGAGGTACGACTGATCTCGGCCAGTGAAGTAAGTAAACAATAGATAAAGGCTAGTCATAACGTTTTCCTGCACTTTAATCTATGGTCGTGAAATTGCATCGTCTCCGTTGATACTACGTCCTCTTCGTTGAATTTCACTTATATCCTAGATGTTTACCTTGGCAACCTAGCTTCACATGCCATGCCGTCCGTTCCTAGCAATCTTTCTATTTCGCTCGTTATTTCGAAGCCGTTCGTCATAGAAGTTGTCGTATTGATGCGTGGAGTTGACGTCGTTCAGACTATCTATCGTCTTCTCCTATTTTTTATCCTTCAAAATGATAAATAATGGTCAAATGTCTGTTTTCCATAGCATTCCTATTTGCAAACTTAATCGCAGCATTCGTCATCCGCATTGAATTGTAGAACGACTTGCTGCTTTACAATCTAAATTTTCATCACTAGTAATCCTGTTATATTCTATGGCGCTCAGCCGATCAGCTATACTTGAAGATGTTGTAAAGAACCGATATCGTTCCACTCTCATCGGAAAAATTATGGAGAAAAGCGAATGCTCATTCAAAATCTGCCAAGATACAGTCCGTAAGATGTTCCTTTCCGCATCTTAATTCCTGCTTTGAATCATGTTTGCCGTATACAGGTAATCGCAATAATCGATATAACACGAAAGTATTAGGCCAATTAATTCATGGTCTTTACTAATAGCATGGTCCCACATTTGACAGCGAGAAGGCTTAAGCGTGATTAATCCCGTAACACATCAGAATGCTTTCGTGCATAACAAAATGACAAATGGAACTCCAATTATGCTCGTCGAACGCATTCTATTGTTTATTAGATTACAAATAAATTTATTTCTAGTAATCTAAAAGTTTTATTGATAATATTCTCCCTAATGAATTTTCTAGACATTTTTTCGATGTTCCATCTACTTTTTTCTTTATTTATAGGGGAAAAATAAAGCCAGGATGTCCAGTGAATTGCTGCTAGAAAAGTTGCATTTCTCGACAATTATTTTTTTCTGGAAAAAAAGGCATTTATGAAAGTAAATACTTGATAGTATATTTATAACTGCATAGATTGCTTTTTCGAAGTGCTTCTGCCAGCTTTTTTATAGGTAGTGATAATGCCTAAATTTCAGTAGAATTTTGCCTCTGTCATTTTTATCCATCTTTTGATCGTTATTAACAAATAATTGATTCCTTGATAGCTGATCAGTTGATTGATGAAGCGCTTTTTGTTCTTGTTGAATAACGATAAACTGATCAGTTTTGACTTTCATGAGCTCCAGGCTGTTAGTGAAACTGTTGTAGTTTCTTAGGTATTAGATTCCGGTTCTCTCCCGTTATCAGGAAACAAATAAACAAATGACACTTTACGCTGAAAGAAGTTTTTCTATTGCACTTATAGTAATTTTTCGAAAGCTTAGATCTCTGGCTACTGTGGTAGGCAGCCGCTTTTCGAAAAAGGCTTTTCAAAACATTGCATCGAAAATAAAGCGTTTATGTTTCACATACACATATTTCCCACGCAGGGCGGAACTCTTTCTGTAAGTTATAACTAAATATCTGAGAGCGTAAGTTTCCATGACTCCAATGTTTTGTTTGTTTTCTGGAACGACTGTTTCACTGCAATGTAGCGGGTATAATAAGAATGAGTTTCACATAGGCGGCACACTTGTTTGTCGGCTACTGTGTGTTCTGGGGAGGGGAAGCGGAGGCTGGCCGTGGGTTCCATGCAGTGTCGATCAATCGCACTTGCGCGACTCCCTTGTGGAGTTCATTTTTTGTTATTCAATTTGGGATTTCTTTCTCGCTTTAAAAAAAACTCCACCTTAAGCGTGTGACTATTATACTACAAAATTCGCTCTACACGTTCATATGCTTTTCATGCTTCCAGCGAAGTAGTAAAAGCACGTGTAAAAAATAATTTGATTTGGAATGTTACGAAGTTATAGAAGAGTGTTTACAGAAAGCAGCAGGTGACGCAGTAGCCTGAGATTTATGCTTTCAAATGATCACTCATACTTTTATCACAAATTGTTGTCAAGTGAAAGGGTCATTTCTTTATTTGCTCTCCGATAGCACAAAAGAAGTGAATTCATAATAAATATTCTTCACATGTTTCCTACAAATTTCTTCTGCGATATCTTTTCGTCCATTCTGAAAGCTACCAATGTTTCCAAGTTCTCTTTTTTCATCATAGGTAGCTCTAATTCGGCCTTGAGTAATAGATCGGGATATTGTTTGCATAACAAAGCTCTCAATCGCTTAACTGTCGTCATCACTTCCTTTGTTCGCTTTTTTCCGAATAGTTGCGCTTTCCCATCAATCTCATCGAGTTTTTCGTAGGATGAACTATTCTGTTCAGAATACATCGGCCGTGTTGTTTGTGAAAATAACGTTGGCTCAAAATGGGAAACCATTCCCGAAAGCCAGCAGCACATGGGCAAGTGATCGGATCGAAATCGCATCAAACACTCGTTCACATAGAAGAACCTCATATACCACGATCCATAAGCGCGTTACCGTCGTTGCAAATGTCGAGAAAAAGTGCGTTAAACATTCAGTGATTACAGTGTAGTATTTTGTCCAGTAATAAAGCAAACGAGAGAAAAGAAAGGAAAAGGAGGCAGGAAAAAACCGAGTTTAACACATTTGTGGAGTAGGATTGAATTCAAGTATAATATGTGCGACAATCCCCATTACTCTAAAGGCAGAATAGTCTAACAAATTTGAAAAAGTAAATAGTATAGAAAAGTCGAGGAAAAGAAAAGAAAAGAAAAAGCGCTCTACGCTGGTCAGTCCTCTAGGAATGTGGCTAGTGTTAGACTCAAATGAGCAACGTAATTGTTACTGAATATATTTTTTGAGCTCAAATTAGCTAGATTCCTACCGACCAAAGAAATTAGTGTTTCTTTCTTTTAGAATAGATTTAGAATAAAGATATGGGAGGCCTGTCAGTTTTTCCTCACTAAAAATGAAGCCCATTTGCTGGTTCTGACTTCGTGCCCAACTACATCCATTCACTTCCCAATTATTTGATTGTGGGCCGTAAGCCGAACACGCAGGATATGATGCTTATAAATTCATGCACACTATGCCCTATTATATGGATTATTATGGATTATGTACATACATCAATGGAATCAGCAGTGGCACCAAACCCATCTCTCTAAATCCACATTCTTCCAAGGGTAGGTATAACCATGCTTTTGTCTCATGTTTGATCTCTTTTCCACCTTCTCGAGGAGATGTATATTTTTTCTGCAGTTTGATTCAACTTCGATATGAGAAATCACGGTCTTTTGAGGCGACTCGTGGTGAATAGATCCTTGATAGTTTACGGATACTGCGCAATAGTTCAGTTCCTTTATGTTGAGGAACGTTTCTTTCAAAAGTGATGAGTAACCTAATCATTATCTTCTAAAAATATCTAATCCATTCGAGACGAAAAAGGGCTCTATTCGTTGTGGCGGCAAAAATAGAATTACGTTGTACACTCAATTTGCTTTGTTAGTGCGGCTAAGCTTATGTATGGCTTTTCGCAAAATTTTCGAATGTCATTTGATAGTTCAAATTTCGACGATTGCGAAACTAAGGCTGTTTTCGAAAAGTTTCTTATAGAGCTTTGCAAAATTTTCAAAATATTACGCCCTACACTCAGAGGTTTGCACATAAGAGTTATATGTGCAGAATAATAAACAAGTAAAGAAATTCACGTAATACCACAATGAGACAAAAGCTCTTAAGTTTCATTTTAAACGAAGATAAATTTTGAATAAGTAACAACATTGTAAATAAATATCAGAATTCAAGCATATTCTTTTAGTCATCGAAGTCTAAGCTCTCATGTAAGTCCAAAGAAAAAGTTATCTCATGACATGAAAGGCCTCTAAAAGATCTATCTCTATAATTGCACGGTGTCCTCAAGGGTAAATATATCGACAGAGTATCAGGTTAAATAAAAGAGTTATGTAGATCAGACTCTTAAATTGCATAAATTCTTTTTTTAGATCATCGCGTTTTTAATGCATAATCTTAATAGAATTTTAATAATATCTTTCACTTATGTTCAGATAGCAGTTGCGACGTGGGCGCAAAACTCTCTCGAAGCGAGTCATTCTCGTCAGCAGCCGATCAACACTTTGATACACTTACTAGAGGCAGGTGTAATTAATATACATTACTTTTTTAGTTCTTCAAATCAATAACCAACATTACTGTGCAAGGTTACGCTTTCGAAACGCAATTTGTTCAGAGATTCATTTATCCGTGCATCTTATCGAATCTCAAATGAAAGTATTCCAAAGATCTTAGAAACAGAGAGATCGATTGGAGATGAGAATGTATAACATAAATGGGCTACAAAGACAGGACATAGTTGGTACTTTCATAGTCCTGACTGTCAAGAAATCGTCTCAAAATTGTAAAACCGTAGTAGGTGCTATCTAGAGCCTTTTCAAGATTTGAGCTCTCAAATGAGAGTTGTGCAAAAACGATTGTGATTTTATTCATGAATTTAAAATCATTAAAACTGTACTGATATGCAAGTTTGTTAAGCAAAATAACACTTACTAAAATCCAAATATTTTCAAAACATGATTACAACTCATTATTTCCACTGGAACGAGGCCCTTTTCGTTTTTTGCTGATGTAAGTATGCGATGTGAGAAATTCTCCGAAAGCATTAAACCGCTATTATGTCTGCTTTAGACTTTCTCGGCACAATAAGAACGACGATTTCTCAATCGCATTAAGATGTGCGATCAAACATAAATCTGACAAGCACGTCATTCTAAGCTTGAACTGATTTCACGCTTTGAACATTTTACAGAACCGAACTCGAGTCGTGGAAAAAACTGCGATGACTTTTTGTTGGTTCACAAATAGAATCGTTCACTACCGTAGTAGTGAGACCATCGATGAAAATTTGGTCTACGAAAAAAGTCAGTTCCACAGCGACGGCTTCAATCATACAATGCACGTCTTACGTTGCAAATGTTGAACGAGTTAGGCAACCAATTTTGCCTCCTCAAATTTTCTGCTGATTACCGATTCCACAATCATTCCGACAAAAATCCCAAGACAGAATTTTTAGGAACCAAGTAGATAGTATAAATGTCTTTGAAGTGTCACCAGATTATTGCAAACACTAGAATAGAAAAACTTGATTTTCATAGAACTCTTAATATTTCAATGTTTCTTACAATAATCCATGAAATAATTGTTTAGCCTGGCCATATAATGAATCAGTTTCGCGGTTCAACATCGTTATGTTCAGAATAATGGAGCGCCCTGCCTAGTTCAACCCTTGAGCAACGCTTCATACATTCGGCACCATTCGTAATGTCGAGTGGCGGATACATTCTATTTGTCTACAATGACCTGTCGTTATTGAAAGATCCAGTGTTGCTGGATTGCTAGACAATTTTTTTAAAACATTTTTCA
The DNA here is from genome assembly GCA_019055375.1 of Parelaphostrongylus tenuis. NCBI lineage: Eukaryota > Metazoa > Nematoda > Chromadorea > Rhabditida > Metastrongylidae > Parelaphostrongylus > Parelaphostrongylus tenuis. The sequence continues at coordinate 164,236 of JAHQIW010001271.1, forward strand.
TAACTTTTTTAACATCTAAGTACTATGCCGTTCAACTCCTTCAACCCAATTCGATTTGCTCGCACGCATGCATCATCCACGAAGGTTCTCAAACGTTAAGAATGTAAGTTTGGCTGCTGTTTGATGACCATAGCTTTCTAGCAATAGTATCCTTGAACTCTGCTAGAGTTGAATTTCTTGAGTTTGAAATTGAATTCCAGCGAAACCTAATTAGGACGGTTACACTTGTGTTACAGGCAGAGAACATACCACCTTGTATCAGTTCAGTAATCCAGAAAAGTACTCTGCCCACATACTGGCACGGATTTTCCTACCGGAGAGATGGGAGGCTTCGTGAACCATGGGCAGTGTCAAGCCAGCACCGTACCGCTGGTATCATTTGCAAAATTACTTCTACAGCTACAAGTAACAGGGAGTGCTGTACTGATTCTCGTCAAAAAGGTTCATTCAGTGGTCAAAAAATCTGCAAAGTATATCACTCATCATTTATGGCAACATTTTCGTTGTACTCATGAGCTTACTCAGGTTTGTAAGCAAAACCACTTTGTTCTGGTTGACATTTCGATGCTATCGCGTTATCCAGAGATGCAATGAATCCAGTCAGATATCCACATAAATTGCTACTTGCCATGTGGGTTTTTCGTGCTTACATCATTCGAATCCAGTCAAGTGGAACACCGCAACAATGAAGTAACTCTACTCGGCAATGCATCCTGAGAGACCACAAAACAAATAAAAACGGGATCACTTGAAGAGTATCTACACGTAATTTCTCTGATTCAACAAAAAATGATATCATTAGTTTGAGAGCAACTCAAATAATTCGCCTTGCAAGCAAATATTGTGACCCTTGTTTGATGATGAATCTTGAAATGATAATTTCTCATGAAAACTTTCTTCTTACATCAACTAAGCCTTCTAGCATCCTTTTTCTCCTCTTCCATTTTTCCCTTGTTTCTGAGACGTCTAGTAAGTAGGTTCATCACTAAATGACAATACTTCTCATTACATATGTTGCTACTAAAAAATTTTCACATAATAAGCGATTTCGGGTCATTTCTTTCTTTCGCACTCATTCAATTCTTTTCTTAAACTAGTTCGCTACCCACAACCTTATACATTTTACAGTAATGAGGACTGCACTAACATTCTGATAGTCTGATAACATGATAACATGTTTCATGCCTTTCAAGAGGTTTGGTACCGCACTTATATGAGCCATGTGGCCATAAGCTCTCGACTGTGCTCAATGCAATAACGGTAGTTCTGTCACTCAATATGCGAAGATTTGAGGATTCGGTGTCGATTCCTATATAAGAGGAGGTATATTACTCTACAAGGGTTCTGCTGAACCAAAAGACATCGCGCTACTGAGCGACCTGCAAGGGCGAAAAGCAACTGTCTAGTACTGTATAAGTACCGTACCAGACCTCGTAAATACTCAAAACATGTTATCATGTTATCAGATTATCAGATTGTTATTGTTTTCGAGCGAGATCTATGTAAACACTCGAGAGTAAAGGAACACTGTACTACTCAATCGTAACACTGAATCACATGGTCTTAAAATGATATAAAAATTAAATACAGTTTGCGATGCATGTTGCGCTGCCGTTTGGGTGATGTATAACAAAACTTTGGAGGTGTATCGATAACTGTTGCACTCTAAAACATGTCAGGCGGCAGTTATACTTTAGGCGGACATTATGCTTTAATGAAGGTTGAAAGTGTCAGTGTTGATTGAGCTGGTGCTATGTCAGCTTGCTTTCCTTTACTCTACGCATCACTGATTCGTAACGATTCGTTGACGTTCTAACCATGTGTAATCTATCAAGTCGTATAGACATAGCCCTTTCGGTGAATGCTTCAAACTTAGCGATTTTTTAAGCTTCAAACGTAGCAAGAAAGTCCTCGACAACTGTTGCCGTTATGACTTTAATTATAGAATAACACTTCTATACTCGGACGGTCAATGACAACATCAGCGCATTTCCTATTCGTTTCTTTCTCGCGCTAGCGTCGCCCATTCTGGTGGTCTAAAACTACCGTAGCGACGAATGCGAGTATCATGCTGTAATCCGTAAAACACTGCAGCTGGGAGTACAGCTGATTGGATTCAGCTACTTGTCCGCCTATCTCGCTGGTGGGTCGTTCTTGGGGGCATCTTATTTTCGTGAAGTCCACTAAACATTTCTTTCCGTCTATCTGTTGTCTGTTGTTCATATCATATGGTCGACACATATATAGTTTGCTACTGTGAAACTCCGTGATAGTTTCTAAATTAGCCAACTTACCTGCTCATAAATTCTGAGCCATATTTATTCTCTTTCTGCAAATGCTGAATCTCGCTGAATTCAAGCCGTATGCCATAGCTATGGCTGTAATGAAGCCAGAAATTAATTGTATACAAGATTATTTTGCACTTTTTGAGTGATCTTCGCCACGCGTTCACCGATTCCTTCAACCTCCACGACGCATAATGTTGTTCTAATAAGCATCTTGCTGTTCTAGCGAGTAGAATGATTGACGTCCAAGTTGACTCATTGGTTGGGCGAGCCTATTACAGCTCATTGAGTCAATAAAGTCATTGTAAATGTGGTTCCGAATTGTTCGGTGTCTTTTATATTATTTCGGAATAGTTAGTGGAGTATTATGGAATGCACAGTTTTTCACCTCTGATGGTTTGAAATGATATTTATTATTTATCTACAGGGTTTCACGTACTGTACTTATTTATGATAGCTTTCCTAAGTCACCACCTCCAACAGGAGCCACAGCGGACATTTATGTCCATGCTTTTGGCTTATTTTGATCCGATTATATTGGAAGCACCGTTATCTTCTTTCTTTCTATATGTTTACTGTAACTCTAGCTAGAATCACTAAGTGCTATACATATGAATATTATTTTGGGTCCAACATGTAGTGGTCGATGATCGACGTGTTCATACTCATAAAGAAGGCTTATAAAGCTCAATACTTAGCATCGAAATCAGCAGACTCTTCATTGCTCAGTTCCCACTCACTTAATTAATCAGTCCATTTTATAAAAACATTAAATTTATACCAGGATAGTAAGAAAATTTTTCGGTTAACATTTCGCCGTATTGGTCTTATATATATAAAGCATCGAAAGTCTTGGAGCGGAACAAAATCATTAGATAGTAAAACAAAGTTTCTTGGTTGCTTACCTTCCGTTTTTTCAAAAAAGTGGGTCTCTCAAACTTCATACCAATCAAACAATATTCACTTGGAGACTCATGTAACCTATTTTGAATACTTTAATATATGAATGGTCCATCTTCAAAAATCATAAAGATTCGTTTGAGTCCAACAATTCAATTTTGGCTGAGAATTTCCTGCTTAGGGAAGGTTTTTTTCCTTGGAGTTAAAGAATCCGTAACATGGCTTTTGGAGGTATTTACCTAGTGGCGGGCAAACTCCGTCTCATATGTCCCTGGTATCCAATATGGGAAGAATTATCCAAGGAGACAAATGCACTTGTGGCGTGAAAATTGCACGTTTATCGTTCGCATCGTTGTTTTTTTTCGTTATCTCGTTAAACCACACGCGAATTGTTTCCATGAAGCATTATTCAATTAATGTTGAATTTTTCCGAAATTAATTGTGCTCAGTAGCGTCTAAAATAAACTTCTTCTATTTTCTCAGATGTCTACACTGAAGCTCGTGTGGTGTCTCCTCTAATTGTATAGCCATACGTTACAATGCCCGATTGCTAATTGTCGAAAACTATCACGAAACCAATGAAGAAGTCATCTGGATTCTACAGGACTCGCCAACGCGTTCCCTTTGTGGATCTCAGGGCTTTCTACGTTCTATTCATTCCCTAGCATTTATCATTCCCAAAGGTCCTCAAATTCTTCGCATGTGGGATCGGCTGCTGCTTGCAGAATGTCGTTTTCTTAACTAATACCGTTGAATGGTGGTTGGGTCGATTTCCTTTCCAGTCGAAGTTTACCTGTGTTGAACCGTTATTGCGTGGGTTTGGTTAGTGTCAGTTAAACACATGGTCCACAGTGATGACAAGCTTGCTAAGTCTTCTGTGAAGTTGTATCTACCATGCTTGTGATGAAGAGCATCACTGACACTGAGCTTTCTGTCCCCTCATCAAAAGACTAAAATAATTGTCCATAAGCAGTGGAAAACATTCAGCACAGTTGGTGTTTAACCCATTGATTTGAAATCTGTCTACTTACCGGCAATTCATTGGCAATTTCACCCTGCTACTCGGATGAATGATCATCATGCGCTTGGTTACACGTAGCAAATTATAGGATTAGAAGCACTGGAGGTAAAAGTCCCATGCAACTCTTGGCACTTTTGACACTTTATTGACTATTCTTCACAGAGTTTTTTCCACTGTGCCGATCCCAGTAATTCTAACATTCAGTTGGTTCTTCTTCGTCTTCTTCTTGAATGTCGCAGAATACTGGTCTAGCACGTTATGAAATCTCGAGGACAGCGTGGCTATGGCGTTCCTTAGGGCTTTCGTTAATGGCTGCCGGAGAGTGCTGGAGTCGCGGTTTAGCCCGCGCACACTGTGACGAGCATCACAACCATTCGGTTACGATGCTCCCACTCAAGGGTAAAAATGCTAAATAAACATTACTTATTTGAGACTCTCAGTGTTTCAAGAAAAAGTGAGCTTTCTTCGTTTATCCGGGCAAATCAAGAAATGAACCCTTTTGTTGGACAAAGACAATCCAATGCACTTTTGATAATCACTTGAGAGCTTAAATCTTGGCTACTGCGTGTGTAGCCGTTTTTGGAGAGGTGTTTGTGTAAGGTCGTAACAGAAAGAAAACAATTCTAAAGTTCGACTTTCTATAAACCTCGGCATATTTAGTTGTTTCAATGAAAATCGAGAAAACTTATCTTGATTAGCTGACGCAAGGTTGGTAAATTAGTCGTAGAAGTTCGGCTGTCGTCTCGGCGACCCGCCTTCTTCAGAGCCTGGGACGTATTTAGTATTAGTAGTATCAGTAGTGTAGAGTCAGCTAATCAAGATAAGTTTTCTCTATTTTCATATAACAAGAAAGAAAACATGTCTGTTTCAAACGCGCACATTTCTCGCAGGACAGAACTCTTTCCTCGACCTATAAGTATACATTTAATAGCGTAAGTTTCCACGACTTCCACACTGTGTTCATTTTCTTGAAAGATCGTTTCTGTGCAGTGTAGTAGGCGCGATAGGATTGAGCTCAACATATACGGGCATTTGTTTTTCGGCCAGTGTATGGACTAAGTGTGTGGTGGCCGTGGACTCTATACGGCGTTCCGCAATCGATCAATCTATGGCACTGAAGCGACTCACATATGGAGTGCAATTTTTGTTATTTAATTGAGAATATCTTTTTCGCTTCAAAAGGAGCTTTAAGTAGAACGTTTGACTTTGATACTGCAAGATCTCCTTTACACATTCTCATGCTTTTTCTGCTTCCAGCGAAGATACAGTAAAAACACGCGGTTGGTGTAAAGCATAATTTTATTTTGTGTGCTACATAGTTATAAAATGGCCTCTTCAAAGAAGGAGCACATAGCGCAGTTGCCAGAGATTTCAGCTTTTGAACGATTACTAACACTATTATGTAATGTTCTTATACAGCCAAAGGTGAAGTTTCTTCATTTGTCCTTGGATAGCTGAGAAGAACTGGAGAGTATTCTGTTGGATTAACGTTTGTAATTTTTACGTATATTGTAAAAAATGATATAAGTTGATTAGCTGGCACCCATCGTATTATTTGGGAGTGCCGTTGAATGTCTAGTCACTCGAGCGAGACGTCAGTAAACCTTCAATCCTTTTCTGTCGCGTGCACGAGTGACCTGGTGAGCGCTCTTCATTAAAGGAATTTGTCGAGCATCTTACCATTCCTCTAGGAGTTCCGCGGAAAAAACCCAATCATCCAGTTCATGGTTTTTCTGTCGTGCCTTTGACATTTCAAGGAATTTAGTCGGCGACGGTTCTTGTCCATTGTTTGGTGTTGAAACGTATTGTTTTTTCAACCCATCTGGTCTTGGATAGCTTGTCGAGTACACTGTTTTTTCAATTTTTACGATGTAGGTGAAAATTCTGATTCTTCGTCTCAGTCGTGAGAGGCGGCATATTTTTAATATTAACCTTTCGACTACGCGTTCAATAATACCAAATGGTCTTTCATCCTGATTACGTGGCGATCAAACTTCTGACGCATCTGTTGAAGCATGAAGAATCGTTGAGCCGAAAAGGTGGGCACGGAATTGGGTGGTCTTTGCTTTCTTATCTACATTCTCGATGCTCTCGAGAGCTCTTCAAGCTACTCGCATCTTGCAGCTCAACTCTGAAGCTATGTCGCACTCTATGCTGACTTTTCCATAAAAGACCATCTTGAATCATTCGAAAAATTCATTCTATCGAGCTCGAATGAGACCTAATAAACCAATGTGTTCATAATGAAAATCCATTTTTGAGAAATTTACTTGAAGACCAGTCCTTCCACGAACGTTCTCAAAGTCGACCAACATTCGTTTTTGTTGCTGATGTTTAGTACTATAAAAACGATGTCATTAGCAAAGAGAAGATTGTGAAATTAGCGGGTATTGATTCACTTCCACTTTATCCCTTTTCAATCTAGTGTAGCGTTTTGAGGGTGGCAGTGAAGAAGTTTGAAGAGGTGGTATCGCGTTGTTTGACCTTTCTTCTTACGTCGACGGCAACATCGCCGCAAATACTGACATATCAGCCGCAAAATTTTTGTATGGCCAACAAGATATCTCTATGAACTGACCACAGGGGCCCTAGCTGTCCAGAACATTTGTGGCTCCTTCTGCCTGAACTTAGTCAAAAGTGATGAAAATCGATCAGAACGGTCCCTAATATTTCAAGATGGCTCAATAAATATCGTCATAGTGTGACTGCAGGGTGTAGTACTGATTCTATTCCAAAACCTTCTTGTTCATGTGGATTATCTTCGTCCAGTGTTAATTCCTGTTTAATATAGGTGGGGTGATAGCTGTCATTGTCGGGGGCTGGAAGTCTACCTTTCTAAACGGTAGTACAGTTTTGTTGGTTTTGCATAGAATAGGATCACTCCATTTTGATAGGTAAAGTACGAGCAGCCGAGCCACCGTGTTGATAAGAACTGGCGCAAATCTCTCAGGTTATCAGGTCTCACGCTGCTCAGATCAGGTGGCAATTGATTCTTTACCAGCAAAATAGCATGCCGGATTTCGGAAGGGACAAAAACTGGAACCATAGATCAGTTTTTTTTTACCACAGAGGAGCAGGGGAACACGACTGCTGAAGAGATCCGGGGGGGAGGGGAATTGTAGATAGTTTCACTCAATGCCTTTCCGGGGGCTGTGACTGTTTCGTCTGATGCGGGGTGCTTTTATCTCAAAGTTAAGACTTTGTGATTAGCAAATCAGGGCGATGGTCTGATGGCATGCAGAATTTAGGAACAGCAGCGCTATCGGATATACAGATCTTTCTACTTACAAAGATGTGGTCTATTACTTACGGTTTGTTTTTTCCCTATGGAAAAGACTTCCACGTTCAACTATGCGAGTGAAATTTTTTGAAGTTTGAGAAACTATGGATGGTTTTGATCATCACGATTTCACGCAGCCTCTCACTTGTCTATTCCATTTCGATCGAAACGTTGCAGTGTGATGTTCTGGCGTTCTTTTAGATCCAATTTTCGTGTGAGTATTCCCAACATGAAATCGTGCTTTATCCTTTCTGCTTGCATCATCAAGTTCTCTACGAAGTATTCGTTGTTGATGTGTCACAAGGTCGTCACCTTAGTCCATTGCGATTTATGCAGCCTAGATTGATCTGAGCACCCTCTCCGTGTTTATCCTTCCCAACGCGGCCGTATCGGTAGTTTTCCTAGGATCGGGGTAGCAAGACCTGATTCTTTTTGCTTGTGTTCAGCCTTTTTGATACTCATCGTCCTTGGATTACTCATCGTACTGCTTACTAAGCTCTAAACGAAGATGCATGGTACTCACGAATCCAGTTTCAGTGAAAATTATACTCGGAGGAGCAATTAGAATCTCATTCATCAAAGTCGCTTCTTGAGCTCCTTCCAATGTTCTTTCTAATCGCTTTTTTTAGTGTAATAACCACTTTACGTCATAGGACACACGAAAGATATGAGCTCACATAGAGCGACGAAAACTGATAGCTTAATCTCCTAAACTGGTCTACGTCTCATAAAGCACATGGTCGGTTTTGAGCCATGTTTACCTTCCTATTCGCCATCTGGCGTGGCTATCCACGTGGCCTCAAGCCTAACCAGGACGAGATCACTCTATGAGAACTATCCGTGGTATTGGTCGACATATGAGTGTTTGGGGAACCATCAACGATTTCAAGACGGCTAATAATAAAAACTTTTGAATTACCATCGTGTTTCTGAAAATAAATGTCGGCTGAAACATTTGACGTGATCATATCCTCAAGGACGCGCCATACTTCCTACTCCAATTGTAGAGTCGCAAATGTAAATAAATGAATAATTGTTTCATACAATGACCTTCTAGGCGCAAACTTGTTATAAAATCAGTGCTCAACTTTGCCACACCAATCTAATACCAAATTGCCAGCACTAGAGGCATGGAAGACTTGGTTATTCCAAGGCAAAGAAGCGAACCAACTATGTCTATATTTCGAGATACTTTGAAAATGTGAGATGTTACACGTTTCACAGCTTACTTGCAATCGCTATAAATTACAGATGTTTCTAACACAAAGCAATATGCCTCACGTGTGTTGATTTGAGCTATATACATGAGTCTCATTGATCTTTCTGTTACAAAATCTTGTTTATCGCCCCTAAATGATGTCTTGCACTACTCCTCGCAGTAGTTCAGCTAGAGTAGTCTAAAATTCTTTTGTGTGACAACTTCAAATCTGTTTCTCGGCCAGTCTTACCCACTGCTTGTGTCTAACTTCCTTGCAGTGAGATATTTCAGACGATACCAAGGAAAACTCGTCTGACGATTCGTCGTTATCGAGGAGTCGTGCTTCCAGTTATATTGACGCCGCCACTCCCCGAGGCCTGTGAGTGCAAAAAAATTCGTTTCAAAGATATTTTTTTATTATGGAACATGATGCTTATCAAATGGCAATGCTGAAAAGGGAATAACTCAAGATCCTAAGAGTATTGCAGGCAGTGAAAAAACCACAAAATCCTGCTAAATTTTCCTCTCAGACTAGAGAGAAAAGAGATCACAGTACTAGTCTTCTCAGTCTTGCCTTATGAGAAGGAGTAGCTCAAATTTTTGCTGTAGAATGTTCCGAAAATCACATAAACTGATTATTTGAATTTGACTGAACAGTACGGAGGATTTGTAAGTGAGAAGTGTTTCAGTTGACTGATGTTCGTTGAGCAAATATTTCAACTTGCTGATAAATCAAAACTGAATTCACGTGAAGTTGCGCAGATGCCTACCGTAAACTCCTAAATGGGTGTGTTTGTAAGCTGCAGCAAAAAGGAAACTAGTTCGGCACCTTCCAAGCTTAAACGGTTCTGCAAAGTAGATCGTAAGCTGGACGAGCAAAGCTTAGTTTTTATTTATTTATTTAGGCTAACAGTTTGTCGAACGCATAGTTCAGGAGTTAAAAATCAAAAAATGGAAAAGGATACTGCTCTGAGTAACAAATCTGTATCAACGGTACAACTGTCAGAAAAGCGTGAGTAGTATAGAATTAAAATCATTTGATTTTCGAAACCACATAATTCACTCGCGATTTAATGTAACATATTGCTAGATTTACGAAATCAAGTTGTCTTTGCCAACTTAATGTGTCTTTTAGAAGTTGTAAAGAGTTCGTCCACGAAAAGTGCGAAAAGTGCGGGTGCTGCTTCGCTACGGCCACAGCTCTCTAAAGATAAAACTGTTCCTAGTAGTTCAAACGGTATGGGATTTTAAAATAGAATAATAAACACACCTGATCAACTACGTTTATTTTAACTCTCGAGTTTGATTTTCAAATGTACTGTGTATTGGCCAATAGCTCAATGATTACTTGATCAACTGATACAGCTTTGTGAAATTTGGTGTTCAATAATCTCTCAAGAATGCACTATACATTCGACTTCTTTCAAAAGCCGTTGAATGCATATTTCACCCTTCCAATTACTTGTAGAAACAATTCAGAAGTTCGACTTTCTATGAACCTCGGCATAATTAATTGTTATATAAAAAATCGAGAAAACTTATCTTGATTAGCTGACGCGAGGTTGGTAAATTAGTCGTAGAAATTCGGCTGACGTTTCGGCCACCCGCCTTCTTCAGAGCTTGGGCGTATGTAGTATTGGTCTACTTGTAGAAAGCTACCGATCCGTCTAGTCATTGTCTGTCTGTGCCATCTCATGAAAGTGTCGCACTAGATTATAGGCCCCGAGAAGAATGGAGGCCTGGGTTTACCTCTTAACATGAAATTTTCCCACTTAACCGTTGTGTACTATGCGTGCGAACGATCTATTTCAGTATGAAATTGAGAAGAAAAAAGAAGTAGATGAACGATTCTCATAGGCCAAAAAAGGGCTGCTTTGTTGCTACCTGGGACCCGCTAAGTCTCTAATCACTTTGGTGTTGAGAGATTGGTGCCGGAATCCCCGCAAACTGTTGACTGCGTACAGTCGAAGTGTTTAAATGGAAATACTTCAGCGTAGCTATTAGAACTTCAGGAGGAATCGATTTGACCAGTATTCTACGACATTCATAGAGAAAACGAATTTGTAGAGCAGCACTCAAGCAATACGTGATATATTTAGAGATCTTCGAAAATTAAACGAATTAAGGTAAATCAAAACGTGTATGAAAAAATTACAGTGATTCTCTCGGGTTGCCAGCATATGATTCAAAGCAAAAAACGAATTTTTTAGTAGTTGACTGAAGAACTTTATACCTTGATAAACTTCTACTTGATGTCTCGTCCAAAAGCTTTCAACCCTCAAAACATTTACGAAGCAATGCGTCATACTACATAATATACGTATCGACTGTTGCTCTACTACAGTAGTACGTGCAATTTTTACAGACTTCTGAGCAATCTGACAAAGTGTTTTGGATAAGCGAAACACAATTCTGATAAATATGTGTTTCTCGCAGCTCTTTGATCAGAAGCTTTGAAACGGTATCATTTTCAGCTTCACCAGCGTTGGATCTTCCTTTGATTACATCGTCATTATGCCTGACCTCAGCTCAGATGCTCTTCATACGAAAAACATGGGCACATGCTAGAAATCACGGTGCTCTTGAGCCAGCAATAAGTATATTCAGGTGTGTTTAATATTCCTGGATAGGAAATTTTCAAATAGATCAATTCTCTTTCAAATATTTATCGCTCGAAAATGGGTTGATGCGGATTTTTGAATTATTTGGTTAATATTCATTCTTACTAACACGGATTAGAAGATCTTGCATCAATGTTAAGTGTAAGGAGTTGCCATTTTTTTATTTGAGAATAACTATAAACAGTATATGTAACAAGCATTGCAATCGACTATTTAGAGACCTCGCACACAAATATTATAATCTGACTATGTATTTTGAGTTTCTCATAAGGTCTGTTATGGGCACTTATACGGTGCAATACACGAGTTTCCGCCTTTCAGCCTCGTCAGTTGCATCTTTTTGTCCATGCAGTTCCTCGGGAATCTATCCCTATAACTGTATACACATGTATCATATGAGATATTTGTTTTTTGGTCGAACAAAGAAAGAAAATTCTTCTCACACAATGTTTAAAATTATATGGAAGTCTTCAGATGATTACATTGGCTACCTACAAAAAGAGCTCGTTTTGATTCATTGAGCAAAATAGCAATAGGAATTTTAAAAAAATCTTACTTAGTTGGAAAGGCTATTAGTCCTGAAGTTTTCCGAAAACTATGGAAAAATCCTGCAGCTAATCCTGTAGTCTTGCTAAAGAAGGTGAACTGTCGAAACATCAGCTGTCGAATAAAGTTCAATGTAACACCTCGTGTTCTGCTTAGAGAAGAAAATCAGTATTTATATTGAGGCATGCCGAGGTTAATAGACAGTCGGTCTTGGGTATTTTTAGGGTTTTTTGATTTGAATAGAAACTTTATCTCAAAAAGCATTTCAATTTTTTGATAATTTTGTATGTCCTACGATACAGGGCATTTCATTCTACCTCGAGAACAATCAGTTTTGATAAAAATAGATAATTTAAAGGCTATCCCAGCCAATTCGAAATCCTTGTGAACAAACAAAAGAATGAAATTCTGAGAATTCATTTTCTTTTATCTTTTCAATCACTTTGCCTATTAGTGCGGAGAGAAGCTCTTAGATGTGATAATAAGCGGTAATGATTCACAATGTGCACGTCTTTGTTCGATTTAGTCCTCAAATGGTTTCCACCTTTCAGATGACGTGGATTTGGTGTATATGAATCATTTCTAGTTACTGTCGGTTGCATTGTGGCAGTATGATAATCATTTCATGTTGCAAATTGTGAATTTGGTTTGTTACATCGCCAGTGTTAAGAAACATTCGCAAGAGCAGCTACTGTGAAAGAAATCTACTGGCTTGTCAGCTAGCTTTTCTCCAATGATTTAGAGGGGCGCCGCCGAGAACCCTAGGTCCCACAAACACTGCACAGACGTGACTAAAAGAAAATCTACTCTCAAATGGCATCCAATATGTATGATGGTAGAAAACGACAAATCCTCAGCACACAAGTGCGGCAATCTCACAGATGTCGATTGTAAGGAAACAAATCGAGTCGAAAATCTCCACAGCTCCCTACAACATGCGAAGAATGATCATCTAAGTATCATAGGAGTAGAGAATAGACATTAAATGCATACAACATGAACTAAATACAGATGCACTACTTTCAATGTATACGGCGGCTGAAGGCGCATGTGGCGCAGTGGTTAGAGTTGCACTGCGTCGTAAACGGAGTCAGTGGTTCGATCTCGCGCTCCTAACTCACCAAGCCATCCATCCTCTGGGGTAGGTAAATTGCTACGAGACTGGTCTCAGACCTGTCTGGGAGGATAAGCAGCATTGACTGCGTTCAGCGCGAGGCCACCGCAAGTCATTGTAAAGGCCAGATATGCATTCAATGACCTCAAACAAAGTTAAAAATTGAAGACGAATGAATAGTGTATTCCTTAGGAACTGATCATCGCCGAGAGCTTTATCCTTTATCCTTTCAGAAGAAGGCGAGCTTTATCTTTTATTCCTTTGACTGACAAAAGAAGCATTATCACTAGGGCAGAAAAGTGTCTTAGCTCGACAATGTGTGAAGTTTTTCCGACGCTGCATACAACATCGAATCGTTCCGAACTTCATTAAAGGAGAACGACTTAACGCGATATGTGGTGTACCAGAGGACAGCCATCGAATACTGGATATCGAAATGAAAGTGCTCCGCGCTTGTCTACGAAGCAAGCAGGACAATCTGTACGCTATGCTGAAGAAGTGTGCGGCGAAGGACTATTATTGTGATCAGTATTTGGAAGGCAACCTTTGGAGGAGAATTGTTGGCTCTGAAGAAGGCGAACTGTCGAAACGTCAGCTGTCGAATAAAGTTTAATGTAACACCTCGTGTTCTGCTTAAAGAAGAAAATCAAGAACCTAAAAATACTTCTAAAAGTTGGTAAGAAAAACTTTCAAAAGGAATGTAAAGCTTTGACTCGACTTGTCACTTACTTTTTTGCAAGTAGGCTGGGTTTAAGACAATTATTATACAAAGCGTTTTCATTTCTGCAAAACAAAAACGTGGGAGAGAAAAGAAGCAAGTTTCCAAAACCGCATATTTATTAACCTCGGCATTGATTAAATATTTGCGTGTTTCTTTGTTGAGCAAATACGAAATTGTTAACGGTAGAGTTTATTTTGAGAAAAGAAATAGGATAAATATGATATATAGATCTTATCACTAACAAATTCGTGTCTGCTCATCAAGGATATATGTAAAAAAAGATTTAATGTGCCACTCTATGAACCTGTTTGAATGCTCCGGAAATTCTCACGTAATCAGTATATCTTATTGCAGAAACTCTTTTTTCAAGAACCCGGAAATCCGCTCTATTATGATGTACGGTACAAAAAATGCTGGACATGAACGATTAAAGGTATGCTGCCGTGAAAAATACGCTAGGCTTAGATAAAAAGCTCAAATTATGCAAAATATGCAAGGAACATTATCATTGGCTACCTCCTACACCTCCATCATACTACCCTATGGAATCCTGTTACTTTTGCAGTAATAGTAAAGTCTTAATAGAAACCATGGGAATGAAGTCATGCAGCTCATCATATGTTCAGTGATTCAGCTGATTCATGTAGCTTCTTGATAAAAGCTAGAAAATTATCTTGAAGAAGAACCTAAACAGATCTTCAGTTGTTTTCGTAAATATTGACATTGCATTTTCAGTTTCCTTGTGGTTAACCGCCTCATTACGGTGACATAACTTTTCTAGAATTTAGAGGATAGTGCAGGGCGATTATGAAACATTTTCGAGCAGTCTGAGCCAGGCTAAGGAGCAATTTCACACTCCTATTTGAAAGAATAGCTATGAGCAAGCGAATGTCACGAAAGTGCAAAAGCAATGAGAGAAGTTGGGGTTCTAGCCAGGTGGCTAGTGATACTCGGCGCACCTCTAGGCGGAATTGATTCAAAGCCTCCCAACACCCTTCGACAACTAATAGCGAATGCCCTGAGGGGACGAACCAGCATAGCTGTCCTTAGTATTGCAAGGAGAGGGGCCGTGCTTGACCATCATTCCACGGCGTTCACAAGAAGACAAACTGAAACAAACTGAATGTTAGAAGTATTGCGACCCGTACAGCAGGAAAAAACCTTTGTTACGGGTCATATAAAGTGTAGTGTAAATGAATGAAAGAAACTAAGTAGTATTGTAGTAGATACATACTATAATTATTTTAGAGCTTGAGATTGAATAAAACAAGATCTAGGAACATTACAGATTGTTCGAACTTTTATTTCCTGCTTATTCCTTTCTCATGGCACAGCATGATGTGATATGCAAGCGCACATTGCTGAGTATGACCATCATACAAAAGTACAGTTGGGCTTCAAACCCGCAATTAGCGTTTCAGTGGCTGACGTACTATCTACTGTACCATGCGAGAACCTCACTTTGCCTTTCCCTCGACCATACTTCAATTTCATCGCTGCTATTAGACAACAAATAAAAGTTAGGACATTGTGAACTGAACTGCAGCTCCAGCTTAACTGTACTCAATGCCTATTTATGCTCTTCAAAGCATGCCCGTTGGCGAGTGATTGCTGAAAGTACTGATGGATTTGAAAGATGGCTAAAAGAGAGAGAAAGCAGGAGTCTCGTTTGGTGTAATGATTGGCACGTGGTCCTCCGAAGGGTTTTCGCGGGCCCAAAGTCCAGCTGATATTCCGGGTTTTGCTAATTTCTTAGCATCAGTATGACTGTAGACAGTAAAAACTCCAAAAGAATTTTGTTTTCAAGCAAGCAATAAAATCTTCGGAATCTGAAACCATCGGTTTCTATCTCAATATACCGCTTCTTTAAGGGAACTTAATAAAGCGTTTAAGCTCGATCAGCAGCGGCAAATAATTAATTAAAGTACTAAAAATGAAGTAGAAAATTTGAAGACTCTATATATGCCGTCACAGAACCACGCACAGTTGTTCACCACGATCATGGATGATTTAATCGCCAACCTGGACAATCCGTCTGCTACCGTAAGAATGCTGCGGGAGGCCGGTGTAAAGCATGTGTTCCCCGTCAGGGATCTATGTGAGTGTCATTAATTCCAGCTATTTCCGAAAAAGTCTACTGTACTTATTTTGCAGCTTTTCAATGGAAGCACTCAGAAGAGTGAAACGAAAACTCTAAGTTTCACTTACAACTGAAAAACATAAGAAGTTCAGAACGAACTGCTCTGCAAAATGTTAGATAAAGAATTTCATAATTGTTATCTGAGCCTGTCATGTGATTTGTTAAATGCGTTCCCGTACAACCCGCTACAAGTGTTTCGATCTTAACAGTCTCGTAAGTCGCGCAAAACTTTCGTCCTTATATATAATATGATATAATTATGAGATATATTGGAATTTGAGCGTGGTCTCAACAAAACACTTGAAAAGGACAGTATAATACCAGCCAAGAGCAATCGAGTGTACAAGACTGCTGTCTGGTGATTTTCGCTCGACAGCAGTGTAGTGTAAGTCGTTCGTCGTCGCCTACTCTAGCGAGAACTGGAGCACCCACAAAGGATTGGATAAAAGACGAAGAGATCTCCAGACTTACGAAACTGTGAAGGTCGAAGCACGTGTATCGGGCTTACAAGAGTCTATTTGACAGACCACATGACAAGTTGGCTCAGATAACAATTATGAGATATATTGGAACTTGGACGTGGTCTCAAGAAAAAGCTCGAAAAAAGCCGAGTGAAAAAGTTTTGACTGTACACCAAACGAAAGTATGAAAGGGAAGGAGGAGGCATAGATAAACAAGCTGTCGCAAATGTTTCAACACTAGCCATCAAGCCTCAATCTACTGTTCTCAACTTTCAGTTGAGATATCAATCATTATGCGGCAAAAGACTCTTTATCGCTTGTCAATACATTCACCGGAAAGACCGCTTTTTCAGAAGAGTACAAAAAGGTGTACTTCCGTTGGAAGCTCAAGCTACATAGAAGGCTAATGCCCAACACGGCTTTGTACATCTCAAAAAAGATCGCGTAAGATGTACCCCCACCGCTGTAATCAATAATACTTCGTGCTTTGGAATGGTCTTGCGAAATTAAGAGGGGATCTCGACCATATCAAACTCTGTATCGATAGTTCTGACAGGGATATAGTTCAAGAGCACTTATAACAAGTGGTCGCACACCACCTCTAAGATGTTTCCATGAGCTTGGGAATTTTTAAGTTCAAAGAAAAATTGAAGCGCATGTTTCTAAAGAATTCCACTTTTTCTTGATGTGAGCACGTGCAGCGCAAAGGTTAGAGGTATTCTAGAATACACGAAAGGTGAGAATTGCTGGCTCAATAGTGCATTCCAGGAGTCACAAAGTTTTTTATTCCTTTGAAGTCGCACAATCGGTACTGGCCTTGTTTAAGAGATTACGAACAATGATTTAGTACATTACCATGCCAGCGGAAGTCGTGGATAATGTAGACCAGATATTTATTCAATCGCTTCTAGGATGCTTTCTGAAGTCGAATGCATGGCGCATCTCTTATGGATTGGTCGAGGTCAAAGCTCCATCCTTTTTTGTTTCTGACAGCAAATTTTAAGCCTTTCGTAAAGTCTTTTTATGAGCACTTATACAGTGCAACACACGTGTTTCGGCTTGCTGCATCACCAGTTGCACAGTGCCCTTCGTCTGAGTCAATTTCTCTCGAAGGAAGTCCCCTTGCATCTAGGAATTGTCGACGAACACGTTACACCTTGTGTAAAGTGAAAACTCACTTCAACCACTGATAACACATCACTGAATGTCCAGTGACATGATCATTGGACATTGTAGTAATTAACAGACGATTGCTCAAGACTGAATTTTTCTTATAAAGACTTCAAATCGACTGTTTATATGATATCTCGCTCAAAACTGATTAATCCTGACAGCATATCCTAAGCCTTTCTTGAGGTCTTCTCATGAGCACTTATACAGTGCAATACACGTGTTTTGAGCCTTAGCTTTTTGTTTCATTTTGATTCGAGATCATATCAGTATGAATACGAATCAGTCTTCGACTCTTTTAGTATTTCATACCTATAAACTCCACTTTATTTTTTCGCATATTGGCTACAATCAATAGTTGACACTTTTTCGTTTTATTACAGATGGTTGTCCTTTTCGAGCCTCTTTATTCGACCAATTTGCATCAGCGATGATCGAAAGGACATTGGAATGGGGAGAGAAGAAGGATAGAACTGAGGTTAAATTTCAGTCTTAAAAAATCTTCCTAATCAAACGGACAATTGCGAAATAGCTCCTTTCAACTGCTTTCAAATTTACGCTATGTGCTTTTACAATTACTCCAGTTAGCACAGAAATTTTTGCTCCAGACACCACGTGGATACTTGTTAAACCGGACTGAACGAGTCATAGTCGTGTGAGCTGCAGCAGTTGTTTCTTCATGCATTCATTTTTTTCAGTTGCGATGTTTACTGAAAGTGACTGTTTGTTCCAAGCTTGTGATTCGTGTTCATAATCGTAATTCATGGGCCATCCGAAGCCGTGAACATTACTGGATGACCTTAGTCGTGGACACTTCTGTCCATCCTATGCGTGATTATCTTAAAGGACTTTCGCATTCGTGCTTTCCCATAACCAACAAGAATTACTTGACAAGGCAGTAGCTTCTAAAGGCTTGGATTGCTCAACTCGTATTAATGTTGCGTGTACCGATTTCGCTTCGGAACACTTCGTTCAATCGTTATCTTCAAAACGTTAGGAACAAAGCTGAGTCAAAAAGAATAACTCATGCTTTGAAATCACCAGGCTGTGCATAGCTTCCTCAGGAAACCCAAATCTGGCCCAAAACGTACCGTTTTCTGCAGAACTCCCTTATGTAGCTCCCTACGTTCAGTTGAGGCCTAAACAAAAATATCGTGTGGTCTCTAAGTCATCGAAAAAACCATTAGTTTCGTTCCGCTCTCTAACATGTCGTAGTTTCCTAATAAGCGTGGGTTCGCCTTATTCGCATTCATCCCTCCCTCCCTCCTCCCATCATGAGTGGGACGAAGTTCCAATCAAGAATAGTGGTGAAAAACCAATCGGAACTGCGACAGATAGTACACAACATCCGCAAGGAAAAATCCCCTCATGCTGGGTTATTTATAACATTTATAAGCTCATTACTGAAAGAGTCTTCATGTCGCAAGTATCCAAACATTCATTCACTGCGTCTTGATCTGAGCTATATTTATAGATAAGAAACGATTCTAATGGCAGACTTCTCCTAGAGAATACCAACAGTGTTAAAATAATTTCAAGATTGGCTTATGATATTTATTATAAAAACAATGTTTGATGAGCTATAGAGTGTCACGAAAAAACCATGTATAACATTTTTGACTAGAAATGTTAAGGTCACGCAAACGGGTTGGACAAAAATCGTGCTGTTCGTAGTGGAACAGATTAAGGAAGGCTACCACGACGAGGTGAAACGTCAACGTCGAGTCCGGCCACGAAATCTTGGGGTGAGAACCATTTTAAATGAAGTATTATTCTCTTCTAAATGAATTTCACTTTCAAAAAGAGAACCCTAAGGACTAGAAAAACTTCTCGCAGGAGAGTAAACGAAATCATAATGACGGCATGATGTAGCTCATTATACGTTAAGTACACAAAAAGCTGTTCCATGTCTTGTACGAGTAAAACAGCTCATCCATGTGACGTCAATTTAAGAACTCTTCACAAAAATGATTCTCCAGACTTCTTTTTTCAAATGAACTCTTCCACAGCATTTCCACTTTCAGCATCGCTCAGAACACACATCTTTGACCGAAGTGTCCACTCAATCTCCAGCAAGAGACGTCCCAGAGATCAAGAGATTCAACACTATTGACAACCTATAATCTAATAATATGACTAACAAGTTATTATAATTACAACTTTCACGTATATTGTGATGCATGACTCATATGGCTCTCCTATTGTGTGCTAATCATAATTTAGAACATATAGTTTGACCATTCGAAGCCATGGTATACTATCAGCTTCCCCCATTAATCCTTACGAGGCCATGTGCTCTTATTTCGATGATGCACGCTACAAAACGTACATTTTAACTTCGATGCACATTCCTCTGGTTTTTATCGCCAAAGTTTAGTGGTCAGAACACAAATCATTAAACGAAAATTTAATGCTGGAGTCAAGCCAAAATGAACAGGTGTCTCCAATGTGAAAAGCCGTCTTCGCACAATGGAATGGAGTTCGTAGGCATGGACACGGATTTACATTTGATGTATCGCATTAAACCAGTAGGAAAGCTGAGTCTAGTTCATGTATGACCGACTTTCCCCTCATCCACAAGAGGTGTATAAGAGACACGCATAAAAAGATTGTGGATATTTGGAAGCAGAACAAAACCTCAAAAATCGGAGCGTCGTGCCTCATGATAGACCACACCGTACGTACAGATCTCAATGCGCACTCCAATTTCCCTTCAGGGATATTCGATCTGGTAGGTTTGCCACTTGAAATAGGCCACGGTCGCGAGAGGGTGTGAGGCTTGAACTACTTAGTACTTTTCACTACTTGACAGTTGACCCTAGAGGCTCTACGGGTATGAAAAAGCATGAGTACACAACTTTTATTACCAAACCTATCATATCACTGATGACTTGAGGTGCAGATTCACACTGTTGAAGTAGTCTATTCATGATGTCATTTTTGCTTATGAAACATAGCGAAATCTTATTTTATTACGTCATTTGTAATGTTTCTTATAAGAAATAAATCGTATCCTAATACTATACATGTAAATGTCAATACTAAATAAGAATCATAAAATATCAAGAAATAAGGTGTAGATATAGATGAGGTGAATGGTGTTAGAGCATTGGTGTTAAATGAAAAAGTATAAACATGGCAAGATCCATGTAAACATCGATGGATTTTTATATATGAGCTAGTCAGAAATTCCACACTGTTCGAGGCTGTAATTGTATAAATCCTGACAGGCTTGTTCATTTAGTGCTAGCTCGTGTTCCTTAGTTAGTTTGCAGTCTCTAAAACACACCACAATGTGATCTCAATCGCTTACGCTTGGAAATCTACAATCAAGGTGAAACTTACGCAAAGTACTTTCCGCTGACCCCATCAACTTTATGACTGAGAGCGAGGAAAAGAGTGGTCTGAGCACCGTCGCGTTCGTTTTTCATAAATAGCCATCTAAATATTGTATTTATAACGCAAGGAGCGCCTAGCAAACCTCCGTTCTCATACAGAAGAAGGATTTGAGCAGACGATCCATAAGAAGATACGCTTACTATACCTAAAAGGAGCAGTCAGTTCACGTAATGGTGGTTTGGCAATGAGAGTCCATCGGCTTAGGTTGCTGTTAACAACACCAGGATGCAGAGAATTTACGGTCACATGGTGAAGGCTTTGTTTATGAAGACGTCTACAAAGTTCACTAGCATGCATCACCTGAATTGAAGAACAATAAGACGATTTACGATTGCCCAGTCAGAAGAAAAACTTTTTTATCATGAGAAAATTCTTGTCATCCCAAGAATCTCCAGTAATATGATTATGACTGCAAAGATTAAGAGTAATGACACGCAGTAACCGCTTCTGTGATAACCCCTTTCAGTCTTCTACAATAGAATAGGTAATCTCCAATTCTCTGCTGTTCCTGAGCAAATCGTAGAATTTGAATATTTTTACAGCCCACTAGAATTTCTTTTTACTTCAACACTCTGATAGAGTGTGATGAGGTTCCAATGGTATCAAAGATGTTAAAAGACAAGCAAAAGCCCAAACTTAGACTGCTGAGCTCGTGTTTTACGCTTACCGATGAAGCGTGACACCACTACACCACCGAGGCCGCTGCACTGACAAGGTAAATTCCAATAGATTTTACAATTCTAACAGCTGCTAGCTCAATTGAGTTCAATGGCGATGTGAGCTTATCAGGCCAAACCGCTGACGACTGGTTTTTAACAGTTTTTCAACCTTATATGGAACAAAGAGTGGTATCAACACTTTGACAGCGGTTGTGTTGTTGGGGACGCGCATCCAGTACGAGTAAAACGCGGGTTCAACTCACGCCTGTGGTCAAAAGTTTGTATATCACCTAGCATCCTTCGATATATTATTTTCAGAAATTTTTTAAAATGAAACTGAGGTAATCGAATAATTGGATAATCTACGTCACTTCGAATCTGAAAGATTGAAGTGTTGCTGTAACAGGAATTCTTCTTTATTCGAACGATTCTAGCGGTGGTATGATGTTATAAATATATTCAATAATAATGATTGATGTGCACTTTGACGTTAGTTGTGTATCGAACCCGTTTTTCACCATTTCCGAAGGCGCGTGATAACCCATTGCACTAACGACGCCTGTTTTGCCACCACTCTTTCTACACCACATCGCATCAATTTGTTAGCAACCAACCGTCAACGGTAAGGCGTGGCAAGTCATATCGACATTGATTCCAGTCACGCTGACAGATATTGGATTATGCGATTAATAAGAATTTTTTTTATTCAACCGCTCTTAACGGTGCTATAATGTTACATATATACCCAACAATGTAGAGTGATGTGCAAACTTTGACGTCAGACAGCAATCGAACCCTATATCATCCTTTCCGGGAGCGCGCACTGATCAAAGTTTACAGCGAAGTTATGCACATCACTGAACATTATTGGGTACATTTGTAACATCATACCACCGCTATAGAGCGGTCAAATAAAAAAATCTTGTTGATAACATATATGCAGTATCCGTCAGCGTAACTGGAATCAGTGCCAATATGACGTAGTAGGTCAAGCCGTTGAAGCTTGGTTGCTGACTGCGCTGTGGCTTAAAGAGAGCGGTGGAGAAGCAGGCACCAGTAATGAAATTGGTTAGCACGCGCCCCTGAAAAGGTGAGATGCAGGACGTTGAAATTTTGCACATTACTCAACATTATTAAGTATTCCTTATTTTCTTCTTGAGCCAGACACGAAGTTATAACAATATTCAAACAGCTGACGTTTCGGGAATCTCGCCTACCCTGGAGCCTGGAAAGATCAGATTTTCCACAATTCAATCAGTCAAACACTTCCATTACTCCTTTAGGAAATATCACCAGATCTAGATTTAAATCGCATCAAGCACAAAATCAACTCTTACATACTCACCGCTTTTTCCTATGTCTTCCATTGAATTATTCAAGTGGAGAACACTGGGCGGAGATCACATGGACTCGTAATGCACCTTACCCATCAAAACAACAGTCTTTTATACTGATTCATATCACCGGTGATTACGAGGCATGCTTCCCTGCGGTTTATAGTTTGATTGGTGGTCTCAATCCAAAACGCTTCAGGAATCTTTCACGCTATTTTATGTTCCTGCGCACGAATAGTGACTTCTATGTCAGAATTCATTCCGTTATGCGTCTGTACCCTGTGTGTGCCTAGCGGGTTGTTTCCTTTAGAGCATCATGAATCCATGTGATCTTCGTCAGGTGGTCTCCACTTGAATAACTGAGTGATGACATGTAGAAAAGCGGTGAATTTTTTTAGAGTTGATGCTGTGCTTGATACGATTGAAATCTGGGTCAAGTGATTTTTTCTAAAAAAGTAATAGAGGTGCTTGACTAGTTGGATTGCAGACAAACTCACGTCTCCAGGCTTCGAAAAGGCAATACTGCCGAAACGTTAGCTGTCTGGATAAATATCAGCTCTTTCAATAAATACTATTATAACATCGCGCTCCTGGCTTAAAAAGAAAATACGGATTTCTGAAGCATACCGAGGTGAACAGATAACCAGTTTCAAAAAAATTACTGGTTAAGTTTGTTATTGTAACGTAAAATTTTCTTCCGCTAACGACAATTACCGAAGGCAGTGGTTTGTTCGGGGTAGAAACAGTGATTATATCGACTGACTGAACTCGCCGCATATTTTTAAACCACTAAAATAATCTGAGTGGTGAAGAGTGATGTACAAAAACTTCTGCGTCAGTTGGGATTCGAACCCACATTTCACCCTATCCGGGGACGCGTGCTGAGCCGTATTAAAATAAAGTTGTAAAAAAAGGAAAGGTCATGCATTACAAGAAGAGGCGACACAGCCCACCAATACTCACATTTGCCAGCTTGCTTCGTACATATGGCTCAAGTAATCCGAATTTTGCCTTATCATCAATAGTCTGAAGATCCAGTGCCTTGCTCATCAAATGCCACTTGGACGAAACGATTACAATTCTCGATTTGGGAGCCTTTTCCAAAGCTGGGAGGAGCAGGTGAGTGAGAAGGAAATGACCTAGGTATCTAATTTGAGCTTCATCATACATCAGAAAGCAAAAAAGTACATCTCTGCTCGGAACAACTAAAATAAGAGATAATGACAAGTATAAGCCACAAAAATGAATCTGAAATCCAATTATGAACATATAAGGAGATCCAAGCAGAACGAATAGAAATAGAAATGAAGCCTTAAGATCAAACGCTGAGAAAATGCATTTTTTTCTGAACAATTGGCTCAATTCTTGCCGAGCATAATCAGAAACTAGGAAGAACTGCAAACGCACGCAAACATACAAAACTGGGTATCGCCGCAAATTTGAAAAATATGAATTTCTTCTACCCTTTCAGTACGCCGCTGATTTTTCGCCTGGCACGCGGCACGGTCGACCTGTACGCGGAGCGCGTTATCATCATGATGCTGTAGTTTTTTAATGAAATTTGAGGTTCAGTCGCCACTTATAAGGCTTTGTAGCCACTAAGAGACAGAAAATCACTAAAGGACTTCACTAAGGCCCCAGTGGTTTGAAAAAAAAAACCCCAAGGCTTCGTAGAACATAGAAACAATCAATTATTTGTCGAATTCATACTACACACTACATTGGAATTTGTAATCGACACTGTAGACTGTGAATCCTTTTTCAAAAGTGCTTGTGCACACTACTGAGAGAGAGATAGCCAAAGGTGACAGACTGCAAATAATCACAATTTATAAATACTTTGTGAAGTATTGCAAAGCTGCTTTTCGTAACTGATGTAAGGATAATCGAACAGGCTGAAACAAGAAAAGGAATGGCTAAACAAGGCTATTGGGGTAATACAAGATTTCTATGGAGTGCGCAACAGAGTGAGCCGAGACGCGCGGTGTTAATCGGTGTATTAAATATGATACACGCGGTACCGAAGGTGTTCAGTGGTGAGAAGACTTCCAAAAACAGTTTACAAGTAGTGATTTTTACAGATTTGAATCCTACCAAGATAGTTAGTCTGCCATGTGAGCTCGTGTCCATCAACAGTTTTTTCATATTGAGGATACATCATCACTCCAGCGTTGTTGATAAGTATGTCGATCTTGTCTTCCACTGAAATGTGAAAACAGTCAGTTTACTTATCCATTCAATTTATTATAAATAGGGGGAAAACAGTTAAAACACACAATATAATTTACCACTCCAAGGCATATGGCATATAAATGAGTGGGTGGTAAATTGAACGGATTAGACTTGGTTGAGCGAAGAACAAAGAAAGGACCTTGGTTGGTGTAGGGGATAGCAGACGAACCCGCGTAGAGGAATATAATGGGTTCGAAGACAAACTTAGATTCAGATGTTGCTCATATCTTCGTAACTGTACTTCATATCGTATCGTGTCTTGAGTATGAATAGGGAGCATATGAAAATTTGAGCATTACGATGCCAACTGAAGCCTCGACCTAGCTGGTTTTAATGCCGATTTGTGCTACTCACATCACTTCCGTTTACGGGTGATTACTGATTCTCATCAAGAGAGAGGGACAAAGAAAGAGGGAGAGAGAGAGAGAGAGAGAGAGAGGGGAAGAGAAAGAGAGAGAGAGGGGAAGAGAAAGAAAGAGAGAGAAAAGGAGAGAGTATGAGAGAAAGAGAGAGAGAGGGAGAGAGGAAGCAAGGGCTCAAACGAGTTGTGGTGAGTATCAGATGAGCCCATGGGAAAAGAGTTAAACTCGAGTTCACAGCCCACCTGAGGCGTCCAAATTTTGCTTATATCTCAACCTCCTTCTAAATGATGATTCCCGCAAATAAAGCTCTATTTTAGGAAATAGGAAAAACAAAAAAAAAGACTTACTTCTTAACAGTTCTTTTGCACATTCTCTGACACTGCTAAAATTAGCTAAATCGCATTCAAGATCGACAAGACGTGTTGCGTCACAACCCATCTGCAAATTGTAATAAACTAGCAAAGGTGATTTGTGCGACAAAAAATTACAATTTAACTGAATGACCGTTTGAATTAATATAAGAGATCTACACTTATCTTGGAAAGAAGCGTTTGTAGCAGTCGTTAGAGATGCCCAGTAATGCACACGTGGTCGCTGGTTCGATCCCACGCCCAAGACTCACCAAATCTTCCATCTTTCCGGGGTCGAAATAATGGCACCTGATTTATCTGGGAGAGTACCACCAATAACTGATATCGGTCAGCCACCGCGAGGAATTGTAAAGGCCAGATATGCATTCAGTCATCTCTAGCGATGCTTGATAAAGCCAATACATGATGCACACCTCGGGGGTTGACCAAGGCCAAGAGCTTTACCCTTTATCCTTTTAAATTTGTATTCCAAGTGATTATCAAGTGGTAGGATAATTCAGTTGGAAGTCGAAAGAGGCATTAATTCCGGATCAATGTTTTTTTTGCTACTGTGCTGAACAATTACATCTCAGCTCACAAAGACCGAGAATGCAAAGAATGATAAAGCATAGAGCTCTCGGCGTCGATCAACCCCTGAAGGATGGCCATATGCTCGACTCCATTCGCGGCATCGTAGGGATGATTGAAAATATAATTGGTCTTTGCCTCTACAATGACTCGCGGTGTCCTACCGATGTAACAGGTCAGTGCCGTTAACCTCCCAAACAAATATGGTACCAATTCGCCGATCTGAAGAAGTCAAAGACTTGGTGAGCCCTGGGTGCACGATCGAACCATCAACCACTGTGCTCGGAGAGCACCTCCGAACAATGAGCTGCACACGCCCAAAAACTGATCATGTTTATACCTTCATCTCGAGTGTTTTATTAAACCACGCTCAAATTTCAATATATCCTTTTATTTTATTTGAGACAACATGTCATGTAGTCTGGTAAGGGCTCTTGTACAGCCCGAGACACGTGTTTCGTCCTTACAGACTCGTCAGCCGGGCAGAACCCGTCGTCTGTCGATCTTTTCATGGTCAGTTTCTCTCGGGAGCTCTGCTCCCTTAGAGAGAGTTATCGATGACGAACGTTATACACTCTATTTCAAGCGAAATTTTCACCTAACACCGAGTGTTCTCGCACTCGATTGCTAGCTGGCTGGTATTTTTACCATATTATACCTTTCCTTCGAGTGCTTTATTGAGACCACGCTCAAATTTCAATATATCCTTTCATTTTATTTGAGACAACATGTCATGTAGTCTGGTAAGGGCTCTTGTACAGCCCGAGACACGTGTTTTCGTCCTTACAGACTCGTCAGCCGGGCACAACCCGTCGTCTTTCGATCTTTTTATAGTCAGTTCTCTCGGGAGCCTTACAATCCTTACAGAGCGTCGAAGACAAAAGTTTCACACTCGATTGCTCTTTGGCTGGTATTTTTAGCCAATCATAACTAAAATAAATTAATTTCATGGATTGGTAGATTTCATGGAAGATAGAGTGGGGCTCCCGAGACAACTGACTAATAAAAGATCAAAAGACGACGGGTTGTGCCCGACTGAGGAGTCTGTAAGGACGAAACACGTGTATTGGGCTGTACAAGAACCATTACCAGACCACATGACAAGTTGGCTCAAATAATAATGAAATAATCACGTTTATTTGTGAACAAGGCATCAGCCTTCTCGCTGTAACAAGAGTACACTTCGAAGTTCTTTCCCGTTAAACAGCACGATTTGAAAAAAAGATCCCTTTCGCTGTACAACGACTTCCATAACACTTTTAATATCAACTCCAAAGCTCAAATCTCTGGCTACTGCACTACGTGGACCATTTTGTAAAACACCGGGCTCTAAAATTCGAAGTGAAATGATGTTTTACATGGCTGATGTAATTTTGTTATTACTCCACTGAAAGCACGAAAAGCATATGAACATGGAGAAGAAACTTTCAGTATTGCTGCCATGCGTTTCATCTGGAGTTTCTTCCGAAGGAGAGAAAAAATATCGAACCAAATAACAAAAATTGCACTCTACATGTGAGCCGCCTAAGGGCCGTTGATCGATCGCCGTGTTGAAACCGTAAGCAACCCCTCTTGTGTTCCATTTCCCCGGCCCCTGGACTAGCTGGAAAACAAATGCTCACATATGCGAATGAATCTTATTTTCCCAGCCACACTGCAGAGAAACGGCCTCCCAAGAAAATAAGCATAGCGTCGGAATTATTGAATCCCACATTATCGAATGATTACTAATCGTCTAAAGGAATAGCTCTGTCCTGCGAGAAATAAACCCGTGTGAAATAGAAATGTTCTCCTTTCGCTGAAGCGTTATAGAAAAATTTTGAACTGCCACTTAGCGCAGTAGCCATACACTTGAGCTTTCGAAATAAAGAAAAATGAAGAAAAGATTACCAACATTACAATGAAAAATCTGGCCCAGCGAAAGGGATCGTTTTTTCATCCCGTGTTGTCTAACAAAAAAGTACCCATTTAAATTTTTAAAGCCCATAAGACTTTTCTTCGTCAAAAGCCATATTTTGGTAGACCAGAAAGCTTAAAGAAGTAGTTACTTCTATGGTGCTTTATCTGCAAATTAAGACCATAAGAAACGTATGGTTGCGACCAGATGAAATTATCGAACATGATAGTTCACTTGGTCACTTCATTTAACCGCTACCACGCTTTTTTTCTACTTGTTGGTCTCAGTATTTCTAGCATTCGATTCGCCTCTTCGCCTACACAAAAATTTCACTTTCCACAAACATCGTAGAATACTGGTCGAGCACGTCGCCTTGGAGTGTCGAGGATAGCCAGGCTGCAGCGTTCCCCTAGTGCATATGTTATTAATTGCCGAGGGCAGTTGGAAGGTCGTGAGCTCGATTCTGCGTCAATCCGCTCCGAACATCACGAGCCACTTGGTCACAGCCCCTCCCTCAAACATAACTTCCTATAAGATCCTGAAGGAAGGACTCATTATCCAATCATGTTTTACTGAAGACCGGCCAAATTCACCAAAGCTGCAACAAAATTGAACGACCAGTGGATGGATCGAATTCATACCGCGATCGAGAGGGATTCTCAGCTAATTACGCGAAGTGATAACCAATAGTGATCCATAATGTGCTTTAGGAGGCAGGTTAGCGCAGCGATTAATTACGCAATGTGTCATACAGCAAAGAGAATAAACGATGCGCTGGTTTATTTCTTTCCTCCAACATTCTCTTTCAGTCGATCAACGAACGCCTCGGAGCACCTTAGCTGTTGCCTCCAAGACTGCTAGTTTTCTCACGACTAGCGTTCTGCGACACTCGTAAAGAAGACGAAATCCTCAAGCAGCTGCCGAAGCGACACATGTAATGTCCGAAGACATCTGTTAACCCTTCAAGGCTCAGCGTAGATAGGCAAGCGGCGTAGCGTCGTCGCTTGCTTTGCAGTCAAGCAGGTGGCATCTGCATGTCTGTGCATGCATGTCTGGCTGTTTGCCTGCTTTCCCACGAGAGGCTACACTGCCATTACAGCAGCTGAGTGAGGTTGTGACGTCACGCTGTGACATCAAAAAGGCCCTAATGGTCCCCAAAGGGTTAAGTATGAATGCGAGAAAACGAACCGATTGTAAGAAATGCTGAAATCCGCCTAGTAAACTGTGATAACACGTCGAATTGAAACTGTGTTAAAAACAGTAACTAAGAATTACCTGTGCCAATCTGATCTTCGCGTCAACTGCTCGATCTTTGCTTCGACATAGCATATAAACCTCAAAATAAGCAGTTAGAGTGAACGGTAGCTAACAACGAGCAAAATTTAGTATTTGTAAGTAGTGGCAGATGTAATACACATCTGAGAAGTTTCAGTGATAAGCAAAAACTCGATATTAGATGGAAGTTGAACCCGGGTTTCACTGCAGCGGCTTCCGGTAAGGATGAAATGCGGGTTCAACTCCCGCATGAGCTCGAACTTTGCCTACCACTCAAACTTTCTATATGAATACTTCAACATCGTATCACTGCTAGAAAGCAGTAAAACTGAAGATTAATAGGTTTCACAGATAAATGTTGGTACTTAAGTGTTAGACGGAAACAAATGAATAATTTATCCTAAGACCACACCTCAAATTTCAATATGCCTAATAAATATTTTTTGAGCCACGCATGTCAGTGGTCTATCAAAAAGGGCTGACTTATGAGCCCGATACACGTGTTTCGATCTTGCGATCTCGTCAGTCCGACAGTTACCCTTTCTCGTCTATTGCGTATACTAGCCAAGAACAATCGAATGTACAACGCTCTGTACTCGGTGATAATTTCACTGGACAAAGAGTGTAAAACGTTCGTCATCGCTGACTCTTAGTGTAGGGACTGGAGCACCCACCAGTAGGCAAAAGACGAGAAAGGGTAACTGGCCGACTGAAGAAGAGATCGCAAGATCGAAACACGTAAATCGGGTTCTATAAGTCAGCCCTCTTTGATAGACCACTGACATGCGTGGCTCAAAAAGTAATTATCAGGCATATAAATGAATAATTGACCTCATTCGCTGGACAAGAATTTTCATAGGATTGTTAGTAATCACTCGAAAGCTTGAATCTTTGGCTAGCCCCGGAACGTAGCCAGTTTTTCAAAACACCTTTTAAAGCTGTAAAATCCAAAACAAAATTATGTTTCACACAACCACGATACTGGTTTTTTTTATCTCGTTTACATTTCGCTGGACAAAACCCCTTCTTTGGAGTTCTAGTATTTATCAGCAGCAGAAATCTCGAAGAAATCAAAAATGTGTCTGCTTCAAAGCTCTTTTGATAGCGCTGCAGGAGAAAGAAAATATTTCTGTTTTACACCTCGCCGGACAGAGCTCTTTCTTTTAAACTATTAGTAGATCCGATAGCCTAAGTTTTAATGATTCCAACGCTCTGCATAAATCCTGGAAAGACTGTTTCACTGAAGTGTAGCAGTGATATTAAGATCGAGTTTCACATATTCGGCACGCCTGATTACCGGCTAATCTAGCGTGGGGGAGGGAGGGGGGGTCGATCGATGGCCTGGCGGTCGGACAAAAGGGGTGGAACTTGGTATTCACTTGGAAATTTTTTCTCCGCCTTGAAAGATTATCAACATAAAACGATGGACTCAGATACCACAAGATTTTCTGCTCACGGTCATTTACGTCTAGTTCTCCCACCAAATTATACGCAGGTCAAAATTGAAGGCACAAGGCGGGTTAAAACAACTACAATTTATACGCTACAGCGTTGTGAAAGGGTCTTTTCAAAAGAGGGCCATCTAGCGCTGCAGCCGGAGATTTAAGCTTTCGAATAATTACCCACACACCCATGAGATAAAATTCTTATCCGAAGAGAAGGATTGGCTTTGCATTTGTCTAACATATAAGCGCCTAAATGTAATGTAGTACAATTATAAGTATGCAATGCAATGGAGAAGAAAATCAATCAACCCTTTGGGGACCACGTGCCACAAAAGGTAGTACGTCACGCGACGTCACAAATGACTTAGCTACCGACATGGCGACATGGCGACTCGTGGTAAAGCAGGCAGGTAGCATCTCAAGGCACGATCGGAGTGCACATGCTGCCTGCCAGCGACTACCGCGCGAGCGATCTGCGCAACGCCGCTTCTTAACAACCGCGGTTCCCAAAGGGTTAAGTGAAGATGGGAGATAAACGATGTGGTTACACAGGACACATTACACCTCTCTTAAGAGAACACATGAATTTTTTTGTGCAAAGTGTTGAAAACACTTCATAAACTTTATTTTTATGAACACATTTATTTGCTCACTTTTCATAATGCTCAGATATCCAAGCATTCTGAATGACATGCAAAATTCCCAACTCCAGGTGATCACCCATATCGGCGGATTGCTACCACTACACCACCGAAGCCATCAGATACATATATCCAACAGCTGTCAGCTCGAGTGAGCTTAGTGTCAATATGTGCTTATAAGACCACCTTATGACGAGGAAAGCGTGGTAGCAGAGCGGTGTCCTCGATGGTGTAGTGGAGGCAAGCGCCTTCGATATGTATGATGCGCCGGTTCGACTCTCAGGTAGGGTCATGAGTTCTGCCTGTCACTGAGCATCCCTGGATATATAATGAAAGCATCATAACGCTGCTACTAGAGCAGCAAAGTAAATTAAAAATTGGTACTTTCCGGTTACAGAGAAACAAGTGAATATTCGACCTCATTCACTGTACGATGAATTCTTATAGAAGTGTTAGTAATCATTCCAGAGCTCAAATGTCTGGCTACAGCCCTACGTGGCCGGTTTTTCTGAACACCCTTTTATGACGCTGCAAAATCCAAAATAAAACTATGTTTCACATTGGCCACGCGCCTTCATTTTTATCACGCATGTGACTCGCTGGAAGCACGAAAAGTATATGAACGTGTTGAGAAAATCTCGTAAAATCGTTTTCAAATAGTTTCACAAGGAGTTTCTTTCAAAGCGAAGTAACAAATTCCCAATTGCATAACAAGTTGCACCCCATATGTCTAACCCACCAAGTCACCGACCGCCCCGCCCGTAAATTAGCCGCTAAGTCGCCAAATATGCCAAGCTAGGTCTTAACTGTGCTACACTGCAGTGAAAGGGTTTTCCCAGAAGATAATCACAGTATTGGAATGAGCAAACATTACGCTATCGAATGGTTACTGATACTCCAAAGAGAGAGCTCTGCTCGGCGAGGTCTGGAACACAAATGTTTTCCTTCTCCGATAGCGCTCTCAGAAGAGCTTTATCAGAAGCAATCACATATTTGAGTTCTTCGAGACTTTTGCTAGCAAAAGCGTATTAGCAGTCTAAAAAAAAGCTTTGCCCAGCGAAATATAAGCGAGATTTGAAAAAAAAATGCGTGGTAGCGTGAAACATGATTTATCCTGGATTTTGCAGCGCTGTGAAGGAGTATTTTGGATATTCATTTGATTTCAAAACCTTCTTTAACATTCAACTTGCATTCTAGTCAATGACCAGATGACATCTACACACTGCTGATGAGCCTCATTTGATTCCAAAAATTCCTACAAATGCTTCGGTTTTGTGATCTCGTCAGTCGCAGTTACCCTTTCTCGTCGTTTGCCAATCCTGTGTGGGTGCTCCAGTCCCCACACTAAGAGTTGGCGACGACTAACGTTTTAAACTCTGTGTCCAGTGAAACCATTACCGAACACAGAGCGTTGTACACTCGATTGTTATTGGCTGATATATAATATATCATATCTTTCGTTTCGAGTGTTTTCTGAAGACCACAGCACCTCTGTAATAGACTACTGACTTGCGTGGCTCAAAAAAATGATTACCAGGCATATTAAACTTTGAGCTGTGGTCATAAGAAAACACTCGAAACGGAAGATATAATTCCTACAAACCTTTGCCTTCGCAGTATTCAGTGCTCTAACTGTTTCAAGTCCAATTCCACTGTTCGCACCAGTTACCACCGCCACAAGTCCTTTCGCTGAGACATGCTCCGTGAATTGGGCGCCTTTGAAGTAGTTCCTACAAAAAGAAATACGATTTCTCTGTTCTGGCCTTTTAACCTTTTCGCAATCGTGGACCCCGGCCTCTGCATCTTCAGCTGGCAATTCTGGACTCTCTGCTCCACCTCCTCTGCATCTCTGACCACCAGCGTGCTGCGTCTAACGATGGTACGCTGGGGCTAGAAATGCAGAAGAGGTGGAGCATTTATCTCAGGATGCTGGACTGTAACAAGGACAATTCAATGAGCATCCAGAGATTTTTTTGAGAAAAAATGTCAAGCAGCAGAAGAGAGATGTCCAGTAAGCCAATGCTGGCCGGCCACAGCGGAATCCTTATGGACATAAGAAATTGAAGATGTCTGAAGCAAATATTTGCTTTGTTTCATCCGGATGATTCATAAAGAACAACTCCGAACTTTCTGACTGTCGCTTCGACCGTTGCTTGATAATTGATCATCTTCATGATAGATGAATTTCGCTGAATGCTGATCGAGCTGATTTATTCTCAGGTCCAAAAATAACCGAGCTGAAACGCAAACAACTTCATCAAACATCACTTGAAGTGATTCGAACATATCTGGCCTCTACAATGATTCGTAGTGGCGTACCAATGCATCAAGTCAGTACTGCTACCCTTCCAGACAGCCTGGTTTCAAGCGCCGACCCCGGGGGCCGGGTAGGCTCGGTGAGCTTCGGGCGCGAGATCGAGTTATCGACCACGTGTGTGCCAAAGGGCACCCGCTGCGTTATACGCATCTCCCTTCAAATATAACTAAGCAGAAATAATAATGGTACAGTACCACTGACCTGATAACGTATATGGCAATGCTCAATACAGCGCCCACGAAGATGTAGGTCATGAATGAGTCTTCCGGGTCCTCTGGCGGTATATCCATGAGCGCCTACGATCAAAAGCATGAGAAAATGGGATGACCTTACAGTGGAAAGAGTGACTTTCGCGAAACCTTGGCATGCAAAACGGAACACTGAAAATTCTCTAACAAACTGGTTTCTTTCATGTTACCCCTTGGGGACGGCGTGTATCCGCCCAGGTACACGATTATTTTCAAGCTTTTTTCGCTAGGCAAGGCCCTTCTCCTAGAAATTTGATAATCATTCCATAACTTGAATCTTGTCAACTTTAATGGTGCACTTGGTTTTCAATAAGATCCTTCTAGCGCGGTGTAGTAGCCACAATAAATTTATGTTTCACACTCGATTTGCTTCGTTCGTTCGAATAATCTCTATAGATGGCTTTCCATCAAACGTTTGCTAGCCATTCGATAGCTTAAATTTCTATAATTCTGAAAATGGATTTCGTTTTTGGAAAGTTTTCCAAAGAGCAATGTGAGAGCGAGAGGAAGATTAGGTTTTGTACTCCTAGAATTAAGCCCGTTGCTTAAACTTCAGAGCTGATTTAGTTTGCTGTTTGGCATCATGAATCGAAATAAGAGATCAATACCTATAGGACCATAGAACAAAGTCTTTTCAACAATTTCAGTATGAGAAACCAAAGACATTTTTCGAAATGGAGGAGAAACTTCTGGAAAAAATAACAGCGATCTCGCACCTCTCGCGTCGCGCCGCGCACAGCGATTTCAGGTGCCGTCCCGAAAGGGCGAGATCGTCGTCATTTCTTCGGAAATTCTCTATTTCGAAAAATTTTGAAGTTTTTTCTTACTAGAACCATAGAAGAGCCTTTTTCTATCGTTTTATACGCAGTATCCTTTTGATTTCAATTCATCATGGTATGTAGAGTTATAAAAAAACCCGCTATGAAATCGGAACAGCGAACTAACTAGTAGGGGGCGCGAAACGTAAGCTTCTCTTCGCTCGTACAGCGCTCTGGGAACACCTTGCCAAAAGCTAAGCCCAGTTCCAGAATCAGCACGATTTACGCTATCAATTGACGACTGCCTATTGGTAAAAAGCCATCGACAGACCCCATCTGAGCGAGTAGAGAAATACAAGCGGGAAATATAAGTTTATTTTCACCGCTCCAGCGTCTAAAAAGCCCTTTGTAAGAACTCAATTACAGTATTGAAATTGCCGAGATCTGAGCTACGAGCGATCACTCAAAGCCTAAGAGAAAAGCGAAAAAATTCTCGTTCCAAATGGTATAAACCTTGCGCGAGGTAGGCATGTTCATATCTTCTCAAAATTGATAGATGAAATCTGAGGGCGACTTCGCCTTCGTCAGAGTCTGAACGCATCTTATGTAACTTGATTAACCCTTTGGAAAGCGTTGCTACGATACGCAGCGACGCGCGAAGTCGCACTTCACTCAGCTACTGCAATGGCGACGTCGCTTCTCACGGGAAGGCAGGCAAGCAGCATTTGCAGGTGAGATTGACCCCAGCTGCGGCCTACTTGCGAGTGACGCGCGAGCGACCCGCGCGACGCCGCCTACTAGGAACATCGGTTCCAAGGGGTTAAGGCAATCCACAAATTTATAAGACCAAAGTTATGTAAAATACGTTCAGATTCTAAAATGAGAGAAGTCGCCAAAACGTCGGTCTTCGATTGTGAAAAAGCTATTATCAACCGAGCAAGCTTTATCTCGTTCGGGATCGTATAATTTCTTCGCGGTATCGGTGTTCCGTTTCCTTTCGAAACAAGGTGTTTTCCTCATGGAAACACAGGGAAATCTTCGATACTTGGCGTTCTTTCTACTGAAATAACCTCTATAGAAGCCTTCTCAAGGGTATTTTATCAATAAATTACAGCAATGCCGCCTCAGAACCTCAATTTGGCAATTAAATTTCTGTAAATAAACTACAGCGTGCCAATAGAACCAACCCTCTCTAGGCATGTCTCAATATGAGACACACGGTACCGAACAGGGGTTAACCCGCTGAATACCAAGTGTCCTCTAAAGAGGACGCTGATCGCACGGCCGCGCGTGGTGGAAACTTCGTATTCGCGCGCGCGACGAAGTAAATATAAGAACTTATTAGTGAATTGAGGTTCTTAGGCAAGACTATCATCAATGAATGAGGAAACACCCCGAAGTGGACCTAGAGGAAGGTTTTCTTAGGAATAAAGAACGCCCAAGTGTCGAGAAATTTCCCACATTTGAACGAGAAAACAACATTGGTGCGGGAGGAAAACAACTCCAACTGCTCCTTTTCTATATGCCTTGCAATCATTTTTGAGCCACGCATGTCAGTGGTCTGTCAGTGAGGGCTGACTTACATAGCCCGATACACGTGTTTCGATCTTGCGATCTCGTCAATCGGGCAGTTACCCTTTCTCGCCTTTTGCTAATCTCTGTGGGTGCTCCAGTTCCCGCACTAAGAGTTAGCGACGACGAACGTTTTACACTCTATGTTCAGTGAAATTATCACCGAACACAGAGTGTTGTACACTCGATTGCTCGCGGCTAGTATAATCAATAGATCATAACTTTCGTTTCAAGTGTTTTCTTAAGACCACAGCTCAAATTTCATTATGCCTGGTAATCATTTTTGAGCCACGCATGTGGCTATCTCTTAGTGTGGGGACCGGAGTACCCACACAGGATTGGCAAAAGACGAGAAAGAATAACTGCCCGACTGACGAGACTGCAAGGTTGAAACACGTGTATCGGGCTCTATAAGTCAGCCCTCATTGACAGACCACTGACATGCGTGGCTCAGAAATGACTACCACGCATATGGAAATTTGAGCTGTGGTCTTAAGAAAACACTCGAAACGAAAGTTATGCTTCTTTTCTGTCTAAATTTTGCAGCTATTCGAAAGCCTAGGGAATGTCAGATTTGGCACTAAGTTTGGTTTATGAAAAAAACTTTCATATCGCGCTTTATCAACAAAAATGAAGTACTTTTCCATTTGGTGGCACGGGATGCGTAAACGATCCCTTTCGCTGAAGAAGATTTTTTTATAAGAGTGTTAGTGATCAATTGAAAGATCAAATCTGGAACTACTCGTATGCATGGCCGGCTTTTTGAAAAACCTTTTCGTAACGCTTGAAAATTCAAGACAAGATTACATTTCACACGTGCATATTTCTCACCGGACAGAGCTCTTTTTTTAGACCATCAGTAATCAATCAATAGCGCAAATTTTACCGATTCCAAAGCTGTGCTTACATTATGAAAAGACCGTTTCTCTGCAGCGCAGCAGGGAAAATACCATTAAATTTGCATGCGCGAGCAAGAGCTCTTTGGCGAATTCACGAGCCGCTGGTTGAGGAGGCTAGGTGGGCTGGCGCGATTATCGATCGATTTTGAAGCACACGAACGTGTAGATAATATCTCGCAGTGTCTGAATGTCTTCGAGTCACTGTTGGAAGCAATAAGATCGTTCTGGCCTCTTTAACCCTATCAAAGTGGTCACATAACGGTGACTGATTTATGCGTATTCATGGAAATAAAAGCAGTTTTTTTCGCAGTAAAGTCCATACGTTTTATCTGGTTTTTCTTTCACAACGGAAAAAGAGTTACTAATCGAAGAACAAAGATCGCACTAACTGAAGACCGGTCGAGAATCGATCGATGATTGCGCGACCCGCACTGCCGCCTCAATGAGCGGCACGTGAATTGGCCAAAGATCACTAGCGCGCCCAAGCTTATTCAATCTTATTTTCCCTGCTTCACCGCACAGAAACGGTGTTTTCAAAAAATGAGCACAGCTTTGGAATCGGTAAATCTTACGCTATCGAATGATCACCAATAATCCGGAGAAACAGCTCTGTACGGCGAGAAAAATGCGAATGTGAAACGAAATCTTGCATGGCATTTTTTGCGTTATCAAAGGGTCTTTTCAAGAAACCAACGACATATACGAATAGCTCGAGATTTAAGCTTTCGAACGATTACTAATTCTCTTGGTGGAAACTTCTTGTCGAGCGTGGAGGGCAGGCTTCTGGATCTGTGCTACCAAACAAGGAGTCAAAAAATCGATGTTTCGCAGATATTGATCGAAAATTCGAGAAAAAAGTCAGTGCTGGGAGAAGGGACGTGTCCCCGGAGTCGTTCACGTAAACACTATCTCTCGCAAGCTCATTGATCAATCTCGAGAACATTACAACGACGGCAGTTTTCGTGCTCCAATGCGAGTCAGATGTGCAGGTTAGTTAGATACGATATATAGTTCGACGCAGTTCCTGACTTTTCCTTTTCCTCGCGTTTCCTTTCCTTTTCCTCCTTTTCCTTTCCTCTTCTATCTTTTTTTTTCCTTAGATCCATCTGATAGTGTCGTCTGGCTCGCAGAACTTTGAGCCTTAGGCGGGAATCGAACTCGCATCTCGCTCTTTTCGGGGCGCGTGCTAGCCAGTTGCACTACCGAGACTCCTTTTTTTGCTGTCACCCTTACGGCTTAGTTAGTTTCGAAGCAGCGATACGTGACTGCTGGTAGATCGGTGAATTGTATCTTAAGAATAGAGCATGAGAGGTGCCTCCCTCGGTAGTGCAGTTGGTTAGCACGCGCCTCTGCGATCGATGAAGTGCGGGTTCGATTTCTGAGGTGTGAAATCTTACATGAAGAACTTTTTAGTTCGGATTTCACTTTGGTTTTGAAGATGTTTATGATTTCTGTATTCTGTTGTTAGTCTTATTAGATATGAGACGTGTTCATATATCACACGCTCGGTCTCGTTCACGCTCGCGATCGCCGCTTTTACGAGGACCAAAACCGGTGGTTTCGAAAAGCCAACCCGTCAATATGCTCGATCAGGCTGCTCTTCTAGCTGTAAGAAGTATGGCTTTCCAGAGACTAGTTGTCTTTTGCTTTGCTTCTATCTTTGAAAAACCGGTTCTTTCGGATAGCAAGGGACAAATGAATGCCGACCACATTCGCTGGAGAAAAGGTTTTCGTAAGGGGTTTTACTAACCCTTGGTAAAGCTTAGGTATCGGGCTACAGCCCCACGTGGCCGGTTTTCGAAACGGGCTATTTATAACGCGGTAAAATCCAGGCAAAACGAAGCCTCAGACGCGCGTGTTTTCCTCGCCGGACAGAGCTCTTTCTTGGACTGTTGGGCGATAGCGTAATCATACTATACCTTTCCTTCGAGTGCTTTATTAAGACCGCGAACCACGATATGATAAAAATATCAGCCAGCGAGCAATCGAGTGCGAAAACACTCTGTGTTAGGTGAATGTTTCACCTGACATAGAGTGTAAAGCGTAGGTCGTCGATAACTATATATAAGGAGTGTGACGCTCCCGAGAGAAACTGACTATTAAAAGATCGACAGACGACGGGTTCTGCCCGGCTGATGAGTCTGTAAGGACGAAACACGTGTCTCGGGCTGTACAAGAGCCCTTACCAGATCACATGACATGTTGCCTCAAATAATGTAGGATAGCGTAATCGTTTCTGATTCCAATCGACTGCATGGGGCTATAGCTTGAAGTCTCAGCTCTTTCGAATGGTTGCTAACACTCCTATGAAAAGGCCCTCTCCAGCGAATGAAGTCGGTTTTTCGTTGTGTCCCCCTGGAATCATGAAGAATCAAAAAATCTCTTCGCACACACATAGATAGCAGTTCTTGGGGCCGATTGTCTAGCTATTCACCTCGGCGCAGAGTGAATAATTTGGTATTTTTCTTCATGAGCGGATACGAGACCTTAGCGTCAGGCGGGTACTAGAACCCGCACCTCACTCTTTCCGGGAGTGCGTGCTCTATCCGTTACACTACTGACGCCCATTTTCGGCTGACACATCGGTGCGCTTTAGTGTTGAAAAAGCGATGTGCAAAATGGGCGTCAGTAGTGTAACGGATAGAGCACGCATCCCGGAAAGAGTGAGGTGCGGGTTCTAGTCCCGCCTGACGGCAAAGTTTTGCACATCACTCTACATCAATGGGTATCTTTTGAAACATCATACCACCGCAGAAAAACGGTTAAATAAAAAGAATATCAGAGATACGAGACTGTTACTAAAAGAATAAGTGCTAAAACTATCGGCGCTTGGTCAATTCCTGACGGTTAGCGTCACGCATTCGAATACGACAAGCTCCTTTGAGGTGATCCGACTGCATTTGTGGCCCTTACAATTACTCGCAGGGGCCTGTCGTCGTGAGTAAGTCAGTGCTCTTAGACTCTAAGACAGGTCTTCGACCAATTCGACAATCCCAGAGGGATGAAAGGCTTGATGAGCTTCGAAGGCGGAATTGAGCCATGAACGTGTTGGCTCGCAGGACATCTCTAATCACTGCGCCACACGCGCCCTTACTAGAGATTATCAACTCTAGAGTTAATTAAGTACCACTCAGCCAGAATTCTTTTATTCGACCGTCACTTGCGGTAGTGATGACGTTACATTATACCCAATAATGTGGAGTGCTGTGCAAAAACAGTTGCGTCAGCCGGGATTTGCGAACCTAGATGACACTCTTTCCGGGTAGCGTAGTGCTTACCGTTGCACCACCGACGCGCGTTTTGCACAGACATTCTTTAAACGCTATAACGCGTTATCTGCCAACAACCAACCGTCAACGGTGGTGCAACGCGTTAGCATACGCTCCCGGAAATAGTGAGATCTGCGTTCGAATCCCGGCTGACGCAAACGTTTTTGCGCAGCACTCCACATTATTGAACACCACTCAGTTTAACAGATTGATTGGGTAAATACTGCACTAATTATACCAAAACATTATAACACTGGTTCATTTCTGTTTTCTGGCAGCAAACGAAGAAGGAACCTCTTTTGTTGGGCAAGAATTTTTCTTAGAGTTTAGTAATCAGTCGAAAGCTTAATTCTCTGGCTACTGTGCTACGTGTTTCTTTTCTTAAAAGAACTTTTCATAACACTGTAGCAGTCGCAATAGGATTATGTTTCGTATAATCCTAAGAGAATCGAGTGGTGTGCAAAAGCACGGCCGTAGGCGGGAATCGAACCAGCGTTTCATCCTACCCGGGGACGCGTGCTCTACCACTGCACCACCGAGGCACATTTGACCGAGCACTCATTCTCAACATCTCTATGTTAGGTGTCAGCCACCTACCTTTAACAGGTTTGGTCGGATATACGATTTCGCTTTATAAACCCAGTTCAGCTGACAGAAAAAGCAGTAGAAATACTATAATAATCTCGAAGTATTATATAAAACAATAGCTATCAGCTCAACTGGGTTTATAAAGCGAAATCGTATATCCGACCAAACCTGTTAAAGGTTGGTGGCTGACAGCTAACATAGAGATGTTGAGAATAAGTGGTTGGGCAAATGTGCCTCGGTGGTGTAGTGGCAGATCACGCGTCTCCGGATAGGATGAAAACGTGGGTTCGATTCCCGCCTGAAGCCGTGTTTTTGCCCACCACTCAATTCTCTTAGAATTTTATGTAACATCATAACACTACGAAAAAGCACTAAAAATACTAGAATTTCGGAGAATTATGTTTCACACCTGTTGTGCGTTTTCACTATTACTTCGCTGGAGCCATTGAACTAAGAGAGTCATAAATTTTGTCCCGGGTTTCTTCCAAAACGGAGCAAAAAATCTCGGATCAAGTGGCAAAATTTGCACTCCACATGTGCGACACATCAACGGGACCGTTCGAACGCCGTATGGAATCCACAGCCAGCATCCCCTCACTCCACCGTGCTTATACCCGTGCCACATTTTACCGTAAAACAACTCCGCATATGTGAAACTCAATCTTATCTTCCCTGCTACACTGCAGTGAAACGGTGTATCGGGAACATAAGCACAGCGTTGGTATGACCGAAACCTAGGCTACCGAATGGTCACGTATAAGTTGAGGAAAGAGCTCTATTCTGCAAAAAAATCGCGTGTGTGAAACACAGATGTTTTCTTTTTGCTACAGCGTTGTTAGATGACCTTTTCATGAAACGACCACATAGCAGAGTAGCCACAGAGTTGAGCTTTCGAATGAGCACTGAAAGTGCAGTGGAAAGTCTCTGTCCAGCGAAAATGGTCTCTTCATTCGTC
This sequence comes from Parelaphostrongylus tenuis, assembly GCA_019055375.1. Taxonomy (NCBI): domain Eukaryota; kingdom Metazoa; phylum Nematoda; class Chromadorea; order Rhabditida; family Metastrongylidae; genus Parelaphostrongylus; species Parelaphostrongylus tenuis. Next base: position 206,481 of record JAHQIW010001271.1, read on the forward strand.
GCCAGATAAGAGATAAGAACCCGACATTTTTTGGAACAATGCTAAAATTTCGATCCCATTTTTGGCATTTATTCGAGAACTATCATATTCATAGTACCGATAGTGTAGTATCTACCCATTGATTTGGTGTACTGAGTATCTTTGAATAAATTACACTACCAACAATCTCTGACAAGTGCACATGTGATGCAGTGGTTAATGTATCCTGCGACGCACCGAACGCGTGCTCGATGGTTCTGTCCCGCGTCCAATGCTAAGCAAGCCTTCCATCTCATCGGGTTTGCTGAAATGGTCCCAAACTTGTCTGAGAGGTATCAACACTGATGTGATTGATCGGCAGGCATAGCAAGTCTTTGTAAGGGCAGAAATGCATTCCGTCTTATCTTACCATACTTCATGAAGTCACTTTACGTGGCGCATCTTTCAGGAGTAGATCAACGTCGAGAGCTTTAGTTTCTGTTTTTATCAGGATTTTTGTTTCTGCTCATTAAAAGAAACACTGAGCTATCTCTTTATGTCGAGGGTAAGGGTTAATCGGGTCTGGGATGTTACTGTATTGAGAGGAAATTAACAATTATTATTGGGAAATTCAAAAGTAGTCTATAGCAATATGGTGTATTGCCGAAAATGAAAGGGATGTGTGTCATTTCTTCTTTTTTCAGGTAAAAAAGAAGGAAAAGTCTTCAGTCCGAAGGAAAGAATCGTAAGTTGAACGTTATTCCCATAGAGTACACTTATTTGTATAGAAATTTGCATCATTTACTCTTGGGTGGTCGATGATAGATATCACGTGGTTTCTCAGCAGTGATTAAGTTTACTTCTGATCTGATCTGATCTGATCTGGCCTGCCCTGTTTCACTGAGGTCTCTTCAAGCGCTGATTCCACGACGTCCATCTCATCACTTCAGTTTAATCAGTTCCCTTACTTTCTACTTTTTGACCATGTTTTTAGATTGATTACGAGGCTCTTATGTGTCCTTAAATTGATTTATAGACATGTACGATCGATGGGCCTCGCCGCACAGGGACAGTTTCATCAAGGTAGATAGAAGATTTATTCTCTACTGAATAGTATTGATGTTGTGTAGTGGTTAACTGTGATATTCTTAGGATGAGCGGTGGTAGTTATGGTTATCCTGACAGAAGAAGAAGCGATGGAGAAAGAATGCATGCTGGATTTCAGAATAGGTTAGCAATTTTGTCATCCCATCGTCGTTTTCGTTTTCTGGTCAATTCTAGTTTTGAGTAGCCATAGCTCCCTTGAAGTAGTTTTCTCCTACCTAGTCAGAGAGCGCATATGGCACAGCTGTCAGGTTGACCTGCGATGCACACGTCGATGGTTCAATCCCGCGCCCAGGGCTTGCTAATACTTCCATCCCTATGGAATCAGTGAGTTGGTACTGGACATGTCTGAATGGGCGGCTGCACTTGCTTGATACACCTTAGGCCACCACGAGTCGATGCAGGGATCAAATATGCATTCATTCACCTCAAGCAATGGTTGATTAAACTGATTGCATGGCGCACCCCTCAGGGAATGATCGACACCGAGAGTTTTATCCTTCGTACTTTTAGCTATGGAGCGCATGTAGCGCAGAGGTTAGAGGTGTTCTGAATCGCACTCAAGGTCAGTAGTTCGATTGCGCTCATGGCTCACCAAGCCGTCCATCTCACTGGAGCGGTAAATTGGTATCAGACTGGTCTCAGACTCGTTTGGGGGGACAAGCAGCACTAACTCGGTGCAGCTAGAGGCCACCATGAATCTTTTGTAAGGGCCAGATATGCATACAAATCACCACAAACAAAGCTAACAATTGAAGACGAATGCTATGACGCATCCCTCAGGGATTGTTCATCGCCAAAAGCTTTACACTTTGAGAGCTTTAATTTTAGCTTTCCCTGGTCTATCATTGCTTCCAGCGATCGCTCTCTGTTTTTGGCCAGCTAATCAGTTTTATTTTTACTTATTCTCGTCAAAATATCTCGCACTATTACTTTACTTGACATGTGTAGTGTTGCAAATTATCGTACTTACTTAATGAGCTGATGCTTCTGATTTAGCAGGCAAGGTGTGAGGGACAGATTGTCGTTCTCCGATCGTCGAGGGCGAGAGAGATTCGAGGCTACTCGAGATCGAGTTGTTGAAAGTAGTAGACTCAATGGTATGCCAACTCTTTTGCCGTATAAATTCAGTGTTCCAGGAATTTGCTGTTGAATTCCGACTGGTTTAGGGAAATTTCGAGATGAAATGGAAGGCAAACCTGTTCAAAGACTCATAGATCCCACAATGGTTCCGAAAGGAAAGGGATATTTCGGAGTAAGTTTTTTTTTAGTCTTCAGTTCCGTCTCGTCTTCAGTTTGGGTGTGTCTCATTGGAAGTTGTACTCTAAAGGTAGTCAATCGTGTAGATCATGATTTGTTCAGCACGATGATCGCGGTGAAGAGAAGCAGTGGCGTGGACGCAGTGCTTATGATCCACGGATTGATTTGGGTCCACGACGTGATCGCCTTAGTGGTTATCGTGGATATGGCGGTAGAGATAGGGTCAGTTTTACTCAAGTTTATTTTGTAAAAGTTTGTAGGATCTAGTCACTTTAATAAACTTGGCCTACAGGATCGCGATGGAGGGCCGCGAAGGCAGTTCGGTCCACGTTCAGCCGCTGATGGGGTCTGGACTCATGATAAATTTGCTGAACTAGAAGGAGAAGAAGGTATCAAATCATCAGTTGTCTCAACGTTTTATGTGCGGAGCGTTGTTTTATCCTTTTTTTTTTTTTTGTTTGTCGAGCAAACGTTCTCAAGATGCTGGTAATTCTAGGTCGTTCCTAAGTTTTGGCACTAGAGCAATAAACGTCATATTTAGTAGCCAGAGGTAACTGAAACTGCATGATTTTGGTATCGTTCAATTGCGCATTTTCTTGCGAGCGTTTTGGTCTACAACTGACTACACTTGCCTCAAGATGGAGTTGTCATGGGGACAAATTCGCTCGCTACTCATTAACAAATGGCCACGTAGGGGATAGTGAAGCAGCGCGTAAGATCTATGGAGCTTCTGAACTTCGCGAATCACTTCTTAGCCGTCCTTTCTGCAGCCGTGTTCATCGCCCAAAAATCCATCAATCTTGCGCGCCTCTTCACTAGCAGTCTCCCCAATACCCCATTCGTGTCTGAGTAGCTAACGAGTTGTTTCCAAGACAGCTTTGTTTTAAGCAAGTACAGGCAATTATATACCGGAATGTTCGCAAGAACATGCGCAGTTTAACGACATGAAAATCATGCAGTTCTAGATACTTCTGGTTAATAACTTTCATACCTAGTTCTCTAGTGCCAAATCTTATGTGACGACCTAATAGTACATTAGAATATCACGTACACTGTCATCTTCCATGTTCTCGAATTCATTGAATATACTTACTCGAAGTTAGGCGCGGATCGAACTCCCGCCCATAGTTCTAAGTTTTGCTTATCACTCAACCGTCTTGTTTAGAAAATCTTTTTATATGTAATAAGGTCCAGTAAAGAATCCTTAGCACGTCTAATACAGTCAGGGATCGGTTTTCCTTCTATTGATAGTCTGTGTAATACCTCTGTTGATAATGTGCTCTAACATTTTCAGTCTTTCTGGTCAAATATTATCAAACTACTTTCTTCCAGCCAGTGATAACGAGCACAGTAGCGGCGGCATGGAAGTTATTGTAGATCAAAGTTCTAGCTCAAAAGCTAGACGGTTAGTTCAGGAGGTCAGTTCATTCGGTGAACTGCGTTTGCTTGTCATATTTCGAGTATTGAGGGTGCTTTTACAGAATGACGACCTGAATTCTGTGGATAAGTAAGGACGTCCTTCCGTGATTTTCGCCTAATCAGTCCTCATTGAAATCGTTACCAAGTTGACATACGATAAAAAAACAGCTGTTTTCCGATTTCATCTCATTAGTTGACCTACGACTTTGTGGTTCCAACCTTTTTGTTGTCCCTTACATTTTCTTTTATTTCCGCAAAACTTCTGTTCCAGTTTCATAGAATGAACTTTGTTTTCGACGTGCGTATTTTGTAATAATGAAGTTGTATTTCGTGCAGTTTTCTTGGTTCATCTGTCTTTGTTTTGACAAACATTCTACCTTCCTCTGAACTTTAATGGTACTATCAGATTTAGTTTAGAAGCCCAGTTACTTTAAGGAGAGCAATGTGTGACGATGAAGACGATTACATGTCTGACAGCTACTTACGTATGACTGAAGATGTGAAACCAGGTTACAAACTCCTTTTTCTTGCCATATCCTGTGGAAATCGTAAGCCATGTAGGGATGCTGCTTTGAAGCAAGTCAGTCATGCGTTAGCGTTGGTAATTTTTTGTTTTCCTAGGAATCACGAATAATCCAATCCACAGAAGGTTGTTGAAGATCGAATCAAACAGGATACAAAGCAGACAAGAAGCGAAAATTCCGCTTAAAAAGCATGAATTAGGTGAGGAATCCGTGCAAAATGTTATGAGTTCTGGTGTTTTATGTGTTTTTGCCACTATATGACATTCATAGTTTGAGAGAAAGCCGTACGTGAGGAAGGTCTCAGTAAACCTGTTCCCGAGACGTCCAAAGGATTTGCCCTCATTGCCAAAATGGGATACAAACCTGGAATGAGTTTAGGGAAGAAGCAAGATGGTAAGAGTTATAAAGTTCTTCTATGTTAGTTTCCGAGGTTCTTCCTGCTCTGTCAGGGATGAGTTGAGGCTTTTCTTTGGTTTACTGATCAAAGTGTGATTTGGTTACAGGAATTACTGAGCCGATCGGCCTTGAAGTGAAAGCTTGTAGATCAGGATTAGGGCATGAGAACGAGCGAGAGAAGCAAGCTAAACTCAGCATCGTGCGACACATGGAAAGAATGAAGCGACGAGCCGAACATCATGTGAGTTTTATTCTTTGAGCTTTTACATTTTTTTCAGCTTCGGTGCCTTATATCGAAGAAAAAGTCTTAATAGTATGGTGGCTCTAGTCGTATAATGGTAGCACGCGTCCCCCACGCCCCCCCCCCCCCCCCCCTTTCCCCTATGGGTGGAATGCACGTGCAGCTCCTGCATGGGACCTGGTGTTTTGCTGACTACTCTGCATCTTCTAACTTTTGAGTTTTGATGAAGTTGTTAATGGGATATTCAGGCCTTTTTTGTGGTTTTGAATTCCTTTTTTGAGTAATGGTGTTGCCTCTTGAAGTTGAATATCTGTAACTCATTGATCTGAATCATAATCAGGTCTGTTTTGTTTTAGGTCGAATTGATTGATGATTATCGCAAGAGGAAGAGAGGCTTGTCTAATAGAAAAGGACTGATCAGTGACATTTTGGCAAGCCGGAAAATTTGTGTAGAGTTGGATTTACGGTGCGAGTACATTTCGAAATATCAGATTTATCAGTTTATTAGAAGAGTTTGTAGCGATTTGGTTAGGCATGCATTGAAACACATACGTATTCGTTAGTTCCATCCCGTGCTTTGAGCCGATCCGATTATTTATCTGCCGGGGCTAACAAATTGATATCAGACTAATCTGAAAGATGGACCGAGGTTTGTCAAATCATTAGGGCAATTTAAGTTTTTGCGTGAGCCATATTCATGCTCAGTCATTTTTGCGATATATTATAAAATGAATTATCGCCTTCATCACTTCTTTTTTTTTTTGTTTTTGACGCTTTTGTTAGAAATTTTAGATAGAAAAGCATTAAGCTCTCGGCGTTGATTATTTCCCAAGGGATGCGCTTTTTTGACTTCATTAGAAATCATTTGAGGTGATTGAATTTATATCAGACTTTTACAAATGACTTCTGGTGGTTCACTGATGTTTGGAGTCAATGTTGCTGTTCGCCAGAGAAGTCTGGTGTCAATTCGTTGACCCCAAGTGATGAATGTTTAGTGTTCCTCGGGTGTGGGATCGAACCATCGATCACGTGTGTTGGTAGCGCAGCTCTAATCACTGCACCCCACGCCTGCGTTTAATGGAAATGTTGAGGGTGCCATTTCTACAAGTTTCTGTTGAAGGCAAAATAATTGCGAGCCTGTGCAGCCATGGTTTTGGAAAAGTTATCGACGACGAAAAGAGACGGCGGATGGTGTCCCTGGAGACCGTGATTGTTCAGTGTACGACGAAATCGACGAAGATGTAAAGTAAGATTTACAGTAATTTAGCATCGATCTGAATTCCGTCGTTTGTGGTAACTGCTATCAAGTTAGTGGTTAATCCAGAATAGTTTGATAATGTGTCACCTATTCTACGAAACAATATCCGTGAACGAAAATGTTTTATTCCGAGATATTGAGTTCTTATAGAGCTCGAGTTGACTGAGTTGTTACTGTGTCGATAGATACAATTTAGAAATTTATTTGGTGGCTATATTTTGGGCGACGATAAATGACTATTCAGCTTCATTCGCTGGACAAGAATTTGTATAGGAGTGTTAGTAGTCATTCGAAAGCTTAGATCTTTGGCTAGAGCCGGCCGTACGTGGCTGGTTTCTCAAAGTACCCTTTTATAAAGCTGTGAAATCCAAAGTATATATGTGTTTCACAGGATCTTGCGTTATCTTTTCTTATCTTGCTTATATTTCGCTAAACGAAACTTCTTCCTTAGAGTGCTAGCATTTTTTTGTTAGCACAAGTCTCGAGGAACTCAGAAGTTTGTTTTCTGTTTGAAAAGCTGTTTTAGAAGCTCTCTTGGTAGCGCTGTTGGAGAAATAAAACATTTGTACTTTACATCTCGCCGAACAGAGCTCTTTCTACAGACTATTAGTAATCATTTGATAGCATAGGTTTTTATGATCCCAGCGCTGTGCTTATTTTCTGGAAGGACCGTTTTACTACTGTGTAACGGAAAAATAAGATCAAACTTCACTTATTCGGCGAGGTTCTTTATGGGCCAACCCGCGGGCGTGGGAGACAATCGATCGATACGGGTTGGCGTGTGGATTAAACTTGTTTTCGATTGGGGTTTTTTCTCCGCTTTGGATGGATCTCCATCTTTTTACGACTTTTGAGATGCTACGGAATTTCGTTTACACATTCATATGCTTTTTGTGCTTCCAGTGAATTATACGCTGAAGAAAAATAGGAGCGCATGGAGGAGGGTGTGAAAGATAATTAAATCTTGAATTTAACAGCTTTATAAAGGGTTTTTGAAAACCGGCCACGTAAGACTTTGGCCAGAGATGTGAACTTTCGAACGACGACTAGCACTCATATGAAAAAATCTTGTCCAGTGAATGAAGTCGGAATAATAAATTATCGCCTTCTAGAATATAAGTACCATTTATTTAGTATACATTCTCAACATTAAGGTTTTACTATGTCAATGGAAAGGAAGCGCCTGAAGAAGAGCGATACGATGAATTGTCCGATGAGATACTTTGTGAAAGGTTTGTGAGCCAAACTACTTGTCAGCAATCTAGCTATGTGGTTTTGACATAACGTGCATCTCTCTCGCTACAGTCTATAATGAAAACGTTGCGCGCGTGTTTGCACTGTTCGGACATCTTGCGAAGATCTGCTCGACCCCCGATAGAGATTTGGTATCAATTTTGAAAATTTAGGTTGTAAAGGGAGCCAGCATTATATGAATCATTATAACTAAATGGACTTCTCCAAAAGTGCACTTGGTTTTAAAAAAAAATGCCCACACATCCTTCTTAGCTGTCCAAACCGCCCCGTCAGCCGGAAATTGCCGCTCTATGGAAAGGCCTTTGCGGAAGTAGCAAAATCGATTTCGTAAGCGGCACTCGATCTTCGTTATATTATAGAATTTCTTGTTTATTTCGGAATGAAATTTCAGGTTTTTGTATTACTCTGATAAAACATAATTTTTTTCTACACGCTCATATGCTTTTTGTGCATAATTAACTCTTATTTGCGAGAAAAAGATGTGGAACGTAAGGTCATCCTAGCCGCTACAGCGCGCTAAAAAGACCTTTCCAAAAAGCAAATGCAATGTCAAAACAATTTGACGAGACTTAAACTTGCGAATGATCACTAAACTCCTAATAAAAAGGCTCTGTCGAGCAAAGAAAGACATCTGGAAATTTGAATGATCAAAACCTTTAACTCCGCAAACGGTGAACATTTGTTCATTTGTGTTTTGCTTTCATTCTTGTGCTTGTCTTGTAGCTGTCTTTATCAGTAGTAGAGGTGAATATTTTTAGTATCGTAGGTGTCTTGCGTATTTCTCAAGTGATTTTTTTTTCAGATTAAGCGAGATAACATGCTATCTTCGTACAACTCACTATTATTGTATATGGTGCGGGTGCCAGTTCAAGGACAACGACGAGCTTGCTATGGATTGCCCCGGAGGAGATCGAGACGCGCATGATTCTGTAGATGAAGGGTGATCTTTTTTTCTGTGTGGACGTTCTAATGTCTTGCCATTTTCGAGCAATTGCTTCCTTGAACTCAACAAATCGGAGTGTTTTTCTTTAGAGGGCATCGTATGCACTCAAAGGTTGCCCTTGTTATTCTCTAATGAAACATCCGTTCGTTATTTCTAATGTCTTTCTAAAATCCTAGTGTTATGATATTTTCCTTTATTAGGGATAGATCTCTCTTTTGTGGCAAATGCAAGTAAATAGTGCAAATTTGGTCTTGTTCTCAGTTTTAAATCACTTTTTCGGATGTATACCTTTACATTTCGCATTTCTTTCATTTGAATACGGGTTACGATACAATATCTTTGTCTTTAAACGATCCCTAGGCTATGTCTAGAGATCAGGTTCGTGTTCTATGCATCGGTGATCTCCGTGGTCAATTCGAACAGTTTGCTAAGAAGCTGGTGGTCATCAATGAGAAGGTTCGTGATTGTGGTTTTTCCGTGTTGTTGTCGTTGTTCATCATCTGTTTTCATTGCCTTGAAACTATTTCAGAATGGTCCTTTCGATCTCCTTTTGTGCGTTGGTGAGTTCTTCGGACCCGACGCGAGGTCTAACGAGCGCGTTTTGAACGGTGATGTGCAATTCGTAGTACCGACATACGTGTTGGGTAAGTTTTGTAATTTTGAGCGTGAACATAGCTATGAAGGTGTCCTTTGTAACAGTAGAAGAGGCATATATGTCAGTAGTGTATCTGAACTACATGTTATTCAGATTGTTAAGGCTATTTCGAAAAAAAGTTGATTCCTTCCGGTACCGCGTGAATCGTTTTCGGCTCACCGATTGACGCCCACGTTTCAACTCACTGGGGTTATTGCAATGGGGCGCGTCCCGATATAAGTATAGTACTTATTTGATTAATCTCATTCTTATCCGCTTATTTATTACAGTCATGGCACCTATCATTAGAAGCTTTGCAATAGTTTACGAAAGAGCATGTTTATTAGCTTCATACCACTTATTGCAACTAACGGATATCACACTTCCAAAAAGGTGTTTAAAGTGTACAGTCACAACGTGGAATATAAATTTCTTTCGCAGTAACACTTGCAGCCTATAGTTGATTGTTTTATTGTTCACGGGAAGTAATGACGTTTTTACAATTGATAGCCTCACTGAAGTCTTTAGCCGCACTCTTTCTGAATTATCACGAAATCACCTTACCGTCACCGGCTGACTTCCGGGACCCCAACTGGGCGTATCCGCCGGCGTGGGAACGATTTAACCTCCTCTGCCCCGATTAATCGCCAACTACAGAAGTACTTTTCGTTGTAAGACCGGCAGCTAAGATTTGGACTGATGTGCGTGTGGTCTTGCAGCGAGAAATAGTACTGTAGCCGGTTACTAATGGCGGCAGAAGAGGTGGATCGTACCCACGCGGGTATACACGCCCGGTTTGAGTCCGCGGATGTCAGCCGGTTAATGGCGACGAGAGACTAAATCTCATCAAGAAAGCACGGCGTTGTCATTAGAGGGCGCCTCGCCAGCCGGTCGATCGCGCTGTGTAGCAGGCGAGAAGTCAGTGCGGTATCGAAAGCGTTTATTCGCAAAAAAACAGTTTTCTTCAACTTTGGCGTAGAATTGGGAATCGTTCATGAGTTTACATTACTTCTGATACGATGTAGGCCTAAACCTTTCATCTGCGCAGAACATCGAGTATCAACATTCGATGGAATTGCAAATATCCTTCTTCATTGCTTTACACAAAAAATATTTTCCACGTACGTGAAAAAACACTGAGTTTGATACTGATACGATTGGTGAGGGCCTGTATGGTTACAGTCGTTAGAGGTGCATCACAGTACACGCGTAGTTGATTTGATCCTATATCCCAGTTCCACCAACAGTTCAACAATTCCGGGTTGGGTATAGAGGTACGGCTTGGTATGGTGACATAGAGCGGTGATTTGCTATGCATGTAATTCATTGTCTCTAATGATGTTTAATATAAAAGTATAGTGGAGTTTCTTTCAAGGGTTGATCAGTGGTAGAAGCTTATCTTCTGTAATTTAACCCCTTGTCAACGACATGAGTCGTTTTTAGTTCTTCTCTCTCTCTCTCTATATATATATATATATATATATATATATATATATATATATGTGTCTTTGTTCTTGTTCTGTCTCTTGTTTGTCTCGACGTGAATTCGTGTTGGTGCCACTTTCGTGAAGGTCTGGTACTTGGTTGATGTATTTATTCTATTATTCCTCTTCTTGTTTCAGATATTTGATAGTTATTACAAAACCTACTACTACCAGTTCCACAATACCCAGCAAAGAATTTTTGATTATTTGCAGCATACAATTAATAACAAGTTCTCTTAACACTGCGCACAAACACTTTTGAAATGGATTGCTAATTACATCATTTTTCGCTTGTTCATCAGAAAGACTTGGCGCTAGCTCTGCTACTGATAGGCTTATTGAGGTCTCATCACTCATATTCTATCAAATTCATATGATAGTCGAGCAATTTACGTTTACTTCCAATTTCATCACAAATTGCCTCATTATGTAGTAGCTGCCACGCTGGCGCGTCGTGTGCTGTGCAAGATTTCGACGTCGTTGCTAAGGGGTTAAGTTTCTACCTATAAGACATGAGTTCAAATATATCGTGCTGCTGAACTGGCCCTTCGGTTTGCTAGTTGCCGAGAAGGTTACCAGAAGTAATTAGTTACTCGCGATACGTACTGCGTACAATGCGTAACACAAGAATAATGGTTCCTTTGACTTAGAATGAACTTATCTCAGCTTACAGTAGTCTTTATCAATTGTAATATAAGCAACTGAAATATTCAGATCATTGAGTAAAAGGTGCGCTTTCCTTCACTATAGCGATCAAGTTGTGATCATATACACAAGAATGTTCAACTTCTCATTGAGCTCTTTGAAGTCTTCTGTGTTTCTAAAATCTAGGAATTTGATGATAGAAAAGGATAAAGCTCTGGGCGTGGATTAATCTTGGAGTGATCCGTCATGTATTCGATATGTTCAAGCATCGGTTCGAGGTTATTTAATGCATGCTCGGCTCTTACAATGGCCCACTGTGCCCTTATTGATGTGCTGTATCATTAGTGCTGCTATCCTCCCGGACAATTGTAGGATCAGTCACTGACCTTGGATGGATGAAAGGCTTGGTGAGCCCTAGGTACGGGGTCGAACCATTGACCCCGTGTGTATCGCAGGACACCTCGAATCACTGCGCTACATGTGCCTTAGATATAATATAAATCTTCAAATGGTACTTGTCCATTATGAGGCCACAAATGAAAAACCCGATCTCAATCGCTGGACAGCAACTTCTCGTGGGAGTGTTAGTGATCATTCGAAAGCTTAGGTTTTTGGCTACAGCCCAGCGTCGCCGGTCTCTGAAAAAAAACCGTTTTCTGACGTTGTTACAGATGGAATACTTTGCACAGCAGACGCCAGTTCATGTGCAGCTGGCTGAGGCGACCACGTGCGTTGGCACGATGTCGTAAGCGCGGTGCAAGGTCTATCGATCATCGCGTCAGAGCACATGGCCACCTCAGCCACCTGCACGTGATTTGGCCAGTGACCGCCTTGGTCGCACATGCGAACCTAACTTATTTTACCTGCTGCGGCACAGCGTCGGAATGGGAAACGATCACGCTATTGAATGATTGCTAATAGTCTAAAGAAAGAGCTCTCTTCGGCGAGAAATATGCGTTTCTGAGACATAGTTTTGTGTGGATTTTACAGTGTTACGAAAGGATCTTTTCAAAAACCGGCGGCGTGGGGCTGTGGCCAGAAATCTAAGCTTTCGGATGATTATTAAAACTTCCATGAGAAATTGCTGTTCAGTGAATGAGATTGATTTTTCATTTTTCGCCTCATAATGGACAAGTACCCTATAAATCAAGTTCGCAACTACAAAAAGTATGCTTTTGTCCGGAACGATTTTCTGTTGGTGTTCATTCCTTTACCGTTCACGTTCGTATTTTACACTTCCAACCATACTGCTTTGAAGGTCCATGCTCGCCGTCCACATCTGAATTCTATCCAGAGGATTCGGTTGAGTTCTCATCCAGTGTCACCTACCTTGGGAAACGCGGCATCCTTAACTCTGCAAGTGGTTAGGATCTGTTTACTTGTGCTATGTTAGCTCATAACTCATTTGAATTAGTTTTTACTTTCTTACAGGTCTGCAAATTGCATATCTTAGCGGAGTTGAAGGGTCGTCTTCCAGCATATGCCAGTTCAATGAAGATGATGTTGAGGTATCTAGCAGAGATCTGTCAAAGAATCTTCCGAATTTTCAGTTGCTCGACAGAAGCTGAGTAATCTAAATTTTTGAGATTTTCTCAGGAGATGCTCATTCCGGTGAAAGCTCAGTCAGGATTCCTTGGTGTGGACATATTAGTGACGTCAATGTGGCCAGCTGAGGTTCATCACCGTCTTTTCTTGGTTTCATAATGGTACCTTCGTAATATGGTGGTTTCTTGTAGGTATGGAAACATGCTCATAATACACCTTCACGGGATGTTGAAGGTTCTCGTTTGTTATCCCGATTGGCTGCTGGTTTAAAACCTCGTTATCACTTTGCTGGTCAGGGTGTTCATTACGAGCGGCAGCCCTACAGGTAACTGGTTGAAGTGGCATTAGATGCAATCCTTATTCATGTTTCTTTGGCTTTTAGCAATCAGTGTGGTTATGGCTCCAATTTTATAATCTCTTTCATATAGAATTTGTAATTTATGCAAGTATTATCTGTCCACTGAGTCTTAAAAAACATTCAATAGACTTCATTTATGCGTTTAGGAATCATCGTGTTCTTCTCGAGCCTGCACAACATACGACACGATTCATTGGTTTGGCTCCATTCGGTAATAGTGAGAAGCAGAAATGGTTATACGCGTTCAATGTTCAAGTGAGTATGTTCTTAGGAGATGTGCTGCAGTAGAGAATTTAGTAAAGTACAGTTACTCTGCAAGGCTTATGGATTATGGTTGTGCGTCTGAGGCGCAGTGGTCAGAAGTGCCCTGCGGCGCACATGTGTTCGATAGTTCGATTCCGTGCCTATGGCTCATAAATTCTTCCATATATCCGAGGTCGTAGAAAGTATCAGACTTGTCTGAGAGGAGAGCAGCTTTGGCTCGATATATCGTTAGGGCAGCGGTGAGTTACTGCAAAGCTCAGATATGCATTTGATCACTTCTGACCGTTAAATAACGATATCGGATGCATGGTGCATCCCTCATGGATTAATTAACATCCTTCATCCTTGAGAGTTTTTTTTTCGTTAATTATAGGTTTTATTAACACATAGCAGGCGATGACATGGATGACGTGCATTTGTCATCCACGTCATCGTGTGGGATAACAAGTGATACCCAATTTACAGCCAATGCGTAAAATGAATAGAGACGAACTCACTAAGCAGCCACCTAACTCGTCTGAATTTCCCTATATGGATATTTTACAAGAATTTCTCGCCAGGTATGTTTTGAGCAGTATTTCTACAGGCTCGTTTGTTTATTAAGCATTCTCGACTGTATGACTTACTCTATTGTTGTTTATGAAGGGATCAACTTCGAACAAGTAAGACACACGACAATGTAGATCGATATCGATTTGATATGTCAGAGGAAGTAGAGGACAATGTTGACAGAGGTGGTAGAAAACGACGGAAAAATGGTTAGTAGTGTGGGAGAAGTCCGAAAGCACTTTCGAGAGTTATGTGATAATTGTAGATTACACTTCTGGCGCAAAAATTCCGGCTGCACCTTGCTGGTTTTGCCTATCAAATGTGGACGTCGAGAAACACCTGGTCGTAAGTGTAGGCGATGTGTGCTACGCTGCAATGCCCAAAGGCCCTCTCGTGGACGATCATGTGATGATACTTAGCATAGGTCCGATCATATTCTTTCATTGTGTAAGGAAACGTGTGCTCTGTGAGGGTGAAGGCTCTAGTCGGGCTAGCATTTTCTCTGAATCTTGAGCCTACCCAAAACGGTGGGCTTTGATGTTCAGGATGCAATAAAGGATCAGGATCAATAAGATCATGCCACACAATACGTAGTATTTTCTTTTTGAAGAGCATATCCAGTCAATGGTGGCTGCTAGTGATGAAGTTCGAAGCGAAGTGGAGAAATTCAAGAACGCTTTCACTTTGGTAGCCGATAAGGTTCGGTTGATTTCTTTTTCAATTCTTATTTCCTCCTTAGATGGTTAGACCTTCTATTCATTATCCTTTATAGATTAGTATTGGATATGTGAGCAGGTAATTCTTATTTGTAATTTCCTGCGCGATTTGGGTGGATACTAGCGTAATCCTACGTTTTGCCGCCGCATTTCTTGTTTAGATAATTTGAAACCATTATCTGCAGTATTGCTACTGTAGTTAGAATTAGCTTGGAAGTAACAGTATCGGAGAATGAGGTTTTTGTTTATTTAGGCAGGAAAATCGTTAGTATGCTTTGAGCGAAACTACCGTACTCAACATATGCAAGTGCACATGGTTCCTATTCCGAAGTCTGCTGTTAAGGCCTTGAGTGGAGCGTTTTTTAATGCTGCTAGTCTTGCTGGGATAGATTTGAATATGATGGACGAAGGCGATAAGGTAAATCGATCATCAGCATTTTTTCAAAAAGCGGAATACAAGTGAATTTGAGGTACAGGGTCCATTGAAGTGACCCAGTTGGAAATTGATCAAGCTTGTGAATGCGGTTGCAAAGCTTACAGAGAGGGATGTGAATTGGAATTTTGTATATCAATCATCAACTAATTCAAATTGCACTGCCTTCATCTAGATTGCTGCTGTTTTGGTTGAAATTCGACTTCAGGCAGGAGTTGAACTAGCGTAGAGGAAGTACGCGCTCTCGATATGGGTGAAAGCGGGTTCAGCTCTTGTCTGAGGTCGAATTTCTGCGTACCACTTTACTCTTGCGTGACGATCAGGTTCTAACATCATACCTTTGCTAAAAGCAGCTGAAATAACAAATTCAAGCAAAAATGAGTTTGTTTTGTTCAGTCAGTAAGTGTACGCAGAGCGACTAATTGGTGTTTAATTGTAGTGCACAATAGGAAGACACTAACGTCAATATTTCTGATTGCAGTTGACAGATCTCGTTAATGAAGGTTGTCCATATTTCTTCGTCGAACTACCAGACGGTTCGAGAATGTTCACTCGTCAAATGAAAAATTTTCCTCTGCAGTTTGCTAGAGAGGTAGTCTTTTATCTATTTTGTGCTTTTTCTTATATATTCAGAACGCGTGTATCGCAGTGGTTAAAGGTGTCCTGAACTACGTATGTGGTTGTTGGTTCTATCACACGCTCCGGGCTTACCAAGCAAACCGTCGTCTTACTGTCGACAAGTACTTTCCAGACTTGCGTGGGACGATAGTAGCTTACACTTTTCAGCCTTAAGTTGTTGTTTAGGCCAGATGTGCATCCACTTATCCATAGCGATGGTTGACGAAAACGAATGCATTGATCTCAGGAATTGATCAACATTTTCAGTTCGCAGTACCTAACCTGCTAAATAAGTCCTACTGTTGGCAATTATGCATCTAATTACTGATTAACATGAACTGTCCGGCATCAACAAGATTCTCCTTTATTTTACAGTGGTACTTATATAGATGGAGGATATAACGTCAGTATCGTACCTTTCGTTTCGAGTGTTTTCTTAAGACCACGCTCAAAGTTCAACATATCTCGTAAATATTAATTGAGCCAACATGTCATGTGGTCTGTTATAAGGGTTGACTTATAGAACCAGATACACGTGTTTCGACCTTGACGGTCTCTTCAGTCGGACGGTACCCTTATCGTCTTTTGTCAATCTTCTCGGGGCGCTCAGTTCTCTTTAATAAGAGTAGGCGACGACGAACATTTTACAACGCCCGTTAATTGAAATTGTCACAGAATGAGCAGTATTGTATGACGAGAGGTATGATATATTAACGATACCAGCCAAGAGCATTTGAGTGTACACCATTGTCTGTTCGGTGATAATCTCACTTAACGTACAGTGTAAAATGTTCGTCGTCGCCTATTCTTAGTACAGGGGACTGAGCGCCCCGCGAGGATTGGCAAAAGGCCAGGAGGGTAAGCCCAATGAAGAGACCGTCAAGGTTGAACACGTGTATCGGGCTCGATTTGTGAGGGTTTATCGATGTCCCAAGTCATTATTTCTATCTTCGCAGATAAGTTTGCTAGGATTGTCTAGCCCAAAGGCATGGAGTGTTGTTGTACTCCTCCAACATCAAAACGGTCATCTCTGATGCGAATTTTCGTGTTTTTTTCCAAAGCATGCATGGCGCATGTAAAAGAAAAGTTCTTGTGATTTTCTTGTTAAAGGTTTTCTCAAATTAGGAAAGAACTTTAAAGAGGTAAACAAGACACATTTTGAATTGGAATTAATTATCAAAACATGATCTCAGAGTGATTCACCAGACACCGTTCCTATGATGAAGTTCATATATTTCACGCATTCGAGAGTGTAAGAATCTTCTCTGATTCATAGGATAGCAAATCTTGATTGAATTTAAATTAATGAAATAAATTTCAACTTCTGATGAATTGAATGAGAATCAACAAAATGTACAGAATTTAAGAGATTACGCATGTTTCGTTATTGCATCAAACTGAAATCCTGGTTTTCTGAAGCTCTTTAGCCGCATTTTCATTCCTCTCCTGTTACGGCTGTGTTTTTAACGCCATCAAAGTGAAACAGGGAGCGGATAGCGCGTTGGTAGTGATCCACTTTTTTCATGCGGACTGTTGAACCTATTGAGGGGTGAATTCGACCACACTCCGTGCATACTGAGTTTGTCTTCAGTCTGGGATAGAAAAATCGGTATTAAACTAGTCTAAACTACATGCTTACTATCTCGAATACACGTGAGAACGCTCTAGTACGACTGTTATCGGATTCCTTAAAAACTTGACTCAATTAGCATCCAATGGCACAAGTTACGAGGTGAAAAAATCGAAGGTGCAGCCTTAGTCACATGCAGAAAAAGTTCGAATTGTCTTCGTGGATAGCGGATGCGATCAAACAAAATGAAAAAGCAAGTGCTGGGAGTCGCTTGCTATGATGCATGTGATGTTGTTATGTAAAAGCCCACAGAATGTATAATTAAAACGGAAATCCTTGGAATTTTCTTCGAATTGGAGGAAGATCTTCACGTAAATGACGAAAAATGCGCCTTTTCGGAATTTTCCCTCAGCGTCAAACAACTACCGTATACGTAAGCGCACAAATGCAACCATTCGCAAATATGTCGGTATCGCTACAGAAGTGATGTGCTAATCCGACATTGTAGAAATAGTGATTCCATCTCCCAGACGGCACCTACGTCTCAGACTAAGCACAAGGTGGATTGTCCGCATTTCATTCTACTCTTCTGCAATCATGGAGCATTTCCAGCAGTGAAACTGTCCGGCTTGGAAACATATGTGGCAATACCAGCGGTTCAACTGGGGGGTCAACTCAATCCTGACCAGAAAACTTCCTTCAATCTTCGTGTTTTGCGAATAAAAACGTTCTAGTGTTAAGCTTTGAAATTCGTTGACCAGTCCCTAATAAATGTGCAATAAATTCGATTCCATCAAACATCGTTAAGGGTGGTTGAATGGGTTGTCCTATATAATGACTAGCGGTGACCTTCCGATGTCCGGTCCGCGGTTTGGTGAGCCTGAGGCACAGGATCAGACCAAAGGCTACATTCCTTTCACTGAACACCTCTAATCACTGCGTACACGCCCCCGTGCGGATCTCACATATTGATTCGGATGTTCACTGCTGGATGTGCTTGACTTAGGCCTTTATCGTTGACCAAGCCACGCCAAATCAGGTGACCATACGAAAGGCTTAAAAAGAAGATAGAAAGGGCTGATTGTTGCTTTGGGATGTTCTGTTCATGAACTGCTATTGAAAATGCGTGGTTTTTAGGTTCTATCAAGCCGTCCGATACTGGATTGTGAGACGAAAGTCGATTGGAGGTCTTGCGTGCTAAGCAAGGAGGAGGAATCTAATTTGGCGAAAAAGCTGCAGTCTCGATTCAAACCGTTCGACTTTTCCAGTGCTGATGATAGCGATTAAGTAGAGCAACTTCTTGTTTGAAGGATTTGTAGCCATTTGACAATATCGTCATGGAACAAGGCGTTATTTGTTTTCTCATTGATGTGATCTGCTACTCTGTTTTTACTAAAGTTTTGTATAAAAGTACTGAATACTTTATCACTCTTCAGAAGTACTTTCTAAGATGATCAAACTAATAGGAAATTGGTAAGAAGTTCTATTCAAGCACCGTTTTGGCGTCTTCGTCTTTTTAAGAGCTGGAAAAATCGCAGTTGATTATCATGGCCGTACGTCCTAGCTACGTCGGTCTTGGATGTCTACGATGTAACAGTTTAAGCATAGTAATAAAGACTATATGTCTTTTATCGTCGTGGCTGATAAGTCACCTACTCATTCATTTTGTGCTGAACAATAATTCCATTCCATGTACTAGTTTAGAGTTCTCGTACTGCGCATGATCCTAAGAAATGGCTTAATTCGGTTAAGTAGTGTCAAATTTCTATTGGTAATAAAATCTGGAGCTTTGACCTTATCTTGACCCTTTTCGAAAATTTCTGGCCCCAAAAGCTCCTTAAGGTTTTCTAAGATTGACTTTTGAATAAGAATTTTTTTGGACAAGGTGGGCGAGGGGCGTGGCCGAGTGGTTGTGATGCTCGTTGCAGCGCGCGTGGACCCGGGCTCCATCCCTCAACTCTCGTCGCTAGTGAACAACGCCCTATGGAACTCCACAGGTAGGTTATTGTCGAGATTGAAAGGAGACTTAGCCAGTATTTTACGACGTTCAAGAAAAAAAAAAACGAACTGAACGCTAGAAGTACTGGATTTCGCACAGCGAAAAGAAGAACACTGTGAAGACGGATCAATAAAGTGTCTAAAGTAAATAAGAATTGGCAAGAGCACGCTTAAGCATAGACTTAGGGAATTCATAAGACTACAATTAATCATTTCCTCTGATAAAGTGATCGACAATTCAACATATTGAGATAACGTTCATTTTACTTCGTATACCCAATGCTTCTAGTGTAGTAGGGTTCCATGATCGGTTGGAATGTGAGAGATCAGGCAAGAGTCTCGAATAGTTTGAAGCTCACTTTTCTTGAGGTATCAGCACATATGTTTTTCCAGGGTTATAAATCTCATGAACGCAGTCCGCATTGTAAAATCATCTATGAGTTTGCCGACACCGATGGTGTTATGAAAAAAGAAGACGATTTCAATGACAGGAAACTCTACCTAGATCGTGAGACACAAGATACTGTTATGTTGGCTCGGTATATAATCTGTAATATAAGTTCGTGTTTTTTATTTCACGAAGGTTAATTCCTCATGCAAATAGCAAAAGGAAAGCTAGTCTTTTTCAATTGTGAAAAGTATTTTAAATTGGTTTCACTAACGAGTCGAAAAATAAACTCTACTGAAGATCCTTAACTTGTTCGAAATTCTTTTTCGCAGTAAATTCTCTTCATTTTAGGATAATATTCTAAAACACAGATCACTAATATAACAAAAATTCTCACAGGGCCGCCGATTTCTGGAGCTTCTAATACTTGATTTCAGTAGTATATAACCTTATTAACGATTGTGTTTAGTTGAAAAATGCTGTTATTATTGCTTGGCAGGGGATTTCGTGTGATATTCTGCCGTCAGCAGCGGATATTACACAGTTAAACTCTGCAGTTGTTTCGTGGGCAGTGGAGGAGAGCTTGCTTTACAATCCCAGCACTGGAGTACCGACCCACCACACTCGTTGCAGTGAAGCCGTTCTGAAGCTCGGCGATGTAAGATGATGGGGTTGTCATGTTCGTATGCACGACCAGCCAACTCGACTTTTTAACAATACTGTTCCCCTCATCATTGCTCTCATCACCTCTCTGTTATCCGCAAGTCTTTTTTCCTAGGCGAATTCCAAAATTATGGCGAAGAATGATATTCACGAGATTAGTCAAAGTTGCTTGCGGCCATCGCTCATTCGCTCATTCGCTATATCCACCTTCTATGACTCAATTTTTCCTCCTTTATTCACTCGATTTTTGTGCTCGGAGGTGTCACCAACGAGTTTTTAGAAATTCCTCTAGAATTTCGTAACCTTTTCAACATTTTATAGGCTTGTCCATCAAACCAATATGGTAAGTTTTCATTTCTCATTGCCAGAAGTCTTTCCCCAAAATGAGATTTTTACATCAATATCCTGCCATTAGTTTCCGAAGGAGGAATCATCTTTCATGGTCATCCTTGTACAACAATATGCTCCCAGTATATTGTCATTACAATCGTCTGAATTACTCAAATTATTTCTCTTGGAAACTTTTATTCGATTTGTCAGCTAAAAGTTAATATAAAGAATCAAAAGAGTACAAAATTAGATTTAGCAAATTCTCTAGATGATTAGTTGAAGTTCGATTCCCATTTTTCCAACTTTTTTCCAGATAACTATAGTCGACGATTCTGGATAAAGGTAATCATGATGGAATTCTTTCCTCATAGTTTTCGGTTAGAGGTTCTGTACATGAATTTGAGTGTAACACCTCCAGAAAATGTTTCTCCTTTTTTTGTGGAAATAAAGGCAGCGTGGGCTCTTTTACTACAAGTTGTGTAAAGCTGTTGCTTCGTTGGTTGCTTGATCGGCACTTTCTCGAGAATGTACGTTCTTGATGGGCTCAATCACTCTCATTTCGCACCCACTTCTTACTGGTGAATTATAGTACTCTGATTAGTTTGTGTTCAGTTTCTCAATTACTGTTTGATGAAATCAGCAAGACATGGGTAATTTCAATTATGTGCAGTAGTGGACTTTTGCAAAAGTGGACATTTGTCGAAAACTCGTGAATTTAGTTTATTTTGTCTATTCATCCGAAATATTAAAATCTCAAAGATAGTGAGTTCCCTCATATACGCTCGTGGCGAAAATCTGGGCGACTCCTACGGCACATGGTCGTTTGTCATTCTCATCACCATGTGATATTTGCTAATCCCTGATTCGTGGAAAACACTCACTCGAATCTTATTAGTACCTAGTATATACCCATTAGTGGCCACTGTAACGCAGTGGTTGTGGTGCAGTGTATCGGGGAGTTTGAGTAATAAGGAGGGCACTGGGTTGTTGACCTTCCTCCAACACTTTCAACCGCTCAGCGAGCGCTCTAGCTCGGGTTACCTTCACGATTGCAAGGAGAGTCGTCTCAATTATCATTTTGCGACATCCATAATGAAAGCGAAACTCTGAAGCAACACTTGAAGAAGCACGCAAAATATTCGTAAAATCTTTACGGAGAATGAATGCGAGGAAACGAATGAAGAAGTTTCGAGATTTTTACGGTGAATTCTGATGAGGACGAGTTCAAAATGAACTGATATTCCGCCGCTTTGCCTAAATTAATAGCACTGATTTCCCATTGATGAGGAAGTATTAACATTGGAAAACAACACTTTTCTGTGTACTATACCTTATTGTGGTCTCTCAAAGCTAGCGGTATCTCACTTTTGTTTAATGATCATGCTGCCACGTTCAGCTGAAATCCACGGAATAGAGGTCTATGAGAGAAAAATATCTTCCCTTTTGATGCCGACAATCCATCATTCAATGAGCTACAGAATTGAGATGGCGAAAAATGACAACTGTTATGTTGTGGAAGCAATGAGAGACCATAGATGGCGAAAAATGACAACTGTTATGTTGTAGAAGCAATGAGAGACTATATTAATTACGTAAATACCGTTCAACATGCTTAGTCTCTTATATTGTCAACTTCTTTAGTATTTTATTTGATCCGTTATCACAGTGTTATTTTTCACTGTGCGGACCCAGTATTTCTAGCATTCAATTCGTTTTTCGTCTTCTTCTTGATCGGCGTTGACTACTGGTTGTGCGAGTCTCCTTGTAATCTCGAGGATAGCCTTGCTGGGGCGTTCCACAGAACGTTGTTGTTGACTGCTGGAGATAAGTGGAGGATGGAGCTCGGCTCACGCGCGCCGTGACCAACATCACAACCACTCAGCCACGGCGCACCAGTTATCAACTTCTTCAAAACCTATTGTTAATGAACATCAGGATGAAAAGTTGGAGATAATGGGTAGCAAAGGACTGAATGAAACCGATGATTTTGATTTATTTCGGACCGTTTTATGATTTCACCTTTTGTGCTCTCGTAGTCCATCGAATTTTACCAAAATAGTAGAAGCGCTTTCGATTCTGAGAGTTGCAACATTTGAAGCCTAAGCTAAGATCGTGCACATTGTTAGGTGTTGAGTATGATCGAGCTGGGTGCGTGCAAACCTGTGAAGACAGACTTTCGATAAAACATTCTTACTCAAAAAAAGCAAACAACTGTCTAAAGTATTTTGGACTCTCTTCGGCATTACTGCAAAAAGTGGTGACACCTCTTGAAGGTCGGCTATTACACATTCCGATATGTCATGAAGTTTTTTGCCTTTATAAATACCGTTGCAACTGAAAGAGTATCTCATCTGTTAGAGCCAGAATATTCGTGCCGTGATGAGTTAGTTTCTGATTAATTGTGAGGGAATTTAAATGGAAAACTTGAAACTTCGTTTGTTCTTCATATGTAAGATCTTCTCTTATGTCGCAATACTGTCTGCAGTAGACACTACTTACTTACATGGCGATCTATCCGTTGATTGTAGCAGGGGCAAGGCTGAATTTTTCCCTTGGATGCCTATTGCATGCATTGTGGATGCATCGTGCTCAGTGCCTATTGTCCGAGACGATATCCATATCAGAGATGTCTTTACACTCTACTTGTGACAACACTTTTCTGCCATACTTTCTTGGTATAGTGTACAAGGAATCGACATTGGAGTTTTCCGGGTTTCGCTGCAGAGACATCTCGTACAGCTTGGGCATCTGCGCACGAACAACAATCTGTTTAACCCCATCAGTGGAATGGGTAGGAAATCGCCGTAGAACTCATGGAAAACCAGTATCTCAGAAATGACAGCTTTTTGTTAATGTTGTATTTCGAAAGTGTAAAGTCACGCTGGTACAATATTTGTGAAATGGAAGCCACCGGAGAAAAGATGCATTACATCAAGGTGCACTACCGCAAATGTTATGATGGGTTGCCCATGATTTCTTTCGCACTATTGTTTTATTCAGATTTATTCATGTTAAATCTGGTTATTGCCAAAAGGTTTTGGTATGTTGGAGAATGTTTCAGTAGTTGACCAGGGTGGTGGTATAAAAGGTCTAGCTGTCGGGATGAAATGGGCTACAGCAAGAACATATCTCGATGTACATCTCACACATTGACCGATCACGATCACGCTGTACGCGTGACCATCTGCGAAAGTATTTTGCTGCGACTGCACAAGTAGGACTTTCTCAAGTCGATCATCAATGAAGATGAGTCTTGGGTCTACTACGAGAGCAACAAGAGACACGCCTACTGGCTGCTTCGCGGCAATGACCCGCCAGCTCAACGAAAACCCAAGTTCCGTGCGCGGATGATTATGCCCTCAGTTTTCTGGGGTTGGCAAAGCATGATGTTTTAGGAAACTGCTCGACAATAAGCAGACAGTCAATGCTTGCGTCTACGGGCGGGCAATAACTCCGAAAGTTGGCCAAAGCTGTGCGAGAGAAGCGTTCGAAACGACTCAGTGTCGTCTTTCCCCAGGATCACGTTCAACCTCACATTGAAAATTGGTCTCGCCACATTTTGAAGGAAGTGGGCTGGACCACGATATCACATCTGCCGTATAGCACTTTTAAGGTTATGGGATTGTCATCTCTTCTGCGCCCTGTAGCAGCGTCTGCGGGAGAAAAAATTTGATGACTGCAACAAGCAATAAGTGGCCTTACCGACTTCTTTGATTGACAGTTTCATTCCTTGCGGAAGAAAAGCATTCAGTTTTCGCCCAGCAAATGGTCCCATATCACTGTTCATGATGGTGATGATAATGTTGATTGATTGGTTTATTTTATGAATAACAATTGGAGGGACAAAAATATCTATGTACGAAAGATATTTTGTGACAGCCCAATAAATGATTACAGGGAATGGGAAAAGACTTATAATCAAAATTTTGAATTATAGATGTTCTGCAATCTCCAAGATCGACTGTCCATTAACCTCGGCATAGAATGAATGGTAAGACTGCACGAATTCTATGAACGATACTATGACAAGCTTCTAGTGATGGAAATGAGTTTTTCCAATATGCATCCCACTTTGAGATTACTACAAAAGATTACATGAGTATATTCTATCTAACTATCGCAGAACTTTCCATAACTGTGAGAAGTTATAATAACTGATGTTACTGATTGTCATAAGGTAGATGAGATTTCGAAATCGTCATCTGAGGACATCAACGGTGTTCCTGCGCTATTGGATAGGGCATTTGAGATATTACGCACATTTCTCTTTATGTCATTAATGTTCTTCAATTTTAAAATGCTCTAATTGCTGTATTAGAACTCAGTACCAATTCTCCATCGTTCAGATATGTTTTGTGGAAATAGAAGCCCCTTATCGGATGTCTAATTCATGAAATGTGTCTCAAGTAGGACTTTCCAACGAATTCTCTCAATGATAAAAAACAGTTGAGTAGTATACATCATTTTTTTAAGCAGTTGATTATTACGCTCAATGAAACGCTACTCTTTCATTATGCGACGATTTTACTTAGAAATTGTCCGTTACAGATTATTGTACTTTGAATTTCTCACTACGACGCTGTCATTATCGCTTTTTGGCGTCAACTACAGAAAAAACGGGATTTACAAATTTTTCCAAAGAGCTTCTATGTTTAAAAAGTTTCTTAACCTTTATCTTCGCTGCTTTTGCGGATTATGGAATTCCATTTCGTAAAAGTATTTGAAGAAATGATTATTGATGCAGCCTCATGCTGTGATGTAAGCAAGGACGAATTTTCAGTGTAAGATCCTCGTTCAGTGCTCCTTCGATTGATGTATTGATAGCTTGATAGCGAGCTTTGAGTCTGACTTAGGACACTGTTGTAATTTATAATTAAATGTAAGTGTGAAATCGCCCGATATTGTGGGTGAACACCAAACGGGCTGAGTTTGAACATTACTGCTTATTTATATTTTCCGCTTATCTACACATTTTCTTGTTTTTCTTATTGAGTTAAACACGAGGTTCTTATGATATTTATTCCCACAGCTGACATCTCGGTGATTTTGCTTCCTCAAGACCTGGAAAGATTACGTTATCCACGTTTAAGTCGACCAAACATCTCGATTACTTCATTAGAAAAAAATCACCAAATTTGATTTCAGTCGCATCAAGCACAAAAATCAACCTTCAACATACTCACTGCTTTTAATAAGTCCTCCACTGAGTTATTCAAATGGAACCACCGGGCAGAGATTACATGGACTTGTAATGTACCTACCACGCCGAGATAACAGTCCTATATTCAGTCTCAAATCACGTGTGAATACGAGGCATTCCTCCTTGCGGTTCATGGATTATACTGGTGGTATTAATCCGAAACGCATTTAAAATCTTATGCGCTGGTTTGATGTTCTTGTGCAAAAACGCCGGCTTCTCCTTCGAAAATTACTCCGTTATACGCCTTTGTCCCAAAATGCCTAGCGAGTACTTCGTCTGGGGTCATCTTTGCCGACCAGGTGTACTTTTATGCGGGCATAAAGTGGCCCACCCACTCAGCAATCTATTTTTCGCCATACGCTTTAGAGGTTAGGTGAACTGCACCTATTCTCATACAATCACCGTCTTCAGGGATATCTTGCATCCTTTCAATGTGCATAGAAGGTCGTATAAGCGGCTGAGAACTAGATGGCTTCTCAAAGTGTTTGGTGGTATTCTAATAATAGTTACCAATTTCTCCAAGTCTGCCTTTTCAAACAACTTTCTAAAGCTATATCAATCTATTTTGAAAAGGGGGACGAACAGAACTTTGCTTTTGTAGGAGTTGTCGTTTGGAGGAGTGTCATTTCCTCTAAGCCTCAATCGAGGAGCTACAAATTTGTAATCATTAGAAATGGCTATTTCTCGGGCCAGTTTAGGATTCTACTCTCGTGTTCTTCAGTACACATACCGGAGGCTTATCAATACATGTTCATAGTGTAGCCGTTCTTGCAAAGGTTGATTTGAACATTCAATAAAGGAAGCCAGTTGTCTTGGGGTACTAACGGGTGAATATTACGCACTCTGACGGTTTGTTTAGCAATCTAAAATATCTGTCCATTTCCTGTTGAGTGGAGCAGATAATTAAATTCATTATTATATCTGCAGTAAAGTAATGGCCGTAGATCAATCACTGACGCTTCTATTTTAGACATAAAGGCAATAGCAAGTTAGGTACCAGTCGGTGCCCCATCGCCAACCCTCTCATTTGAGCGAGATACTTCCCGGACCATCTCAAGTTTCAGCAGTTTGGGTACTCTTACAAATGAACGATGACCTGGCGTATCAACAAGTCATACATGTTTATGGCGCCCTGGTTTTGTAATAAGAAGCTCGCGGATGGCTTGTAATGCAGAGTCATTCGACGCGTGGCGTGAAGGGCGGTTACGTCGGATAACTCCATACCTTACGTACATACGCGTTGTTAGGACGCGCGCGTTACGTAGATGATCCAAAACATGAGTGTTTGCAAGATGGAATTTAGCAATGTGTCCATAATTTTGTGTGTGTCGATAAAATTATCAAAATACTCTTTTAGGCACTCGTTCATAAGCTTATATTAGGACGTTTCATATGTTTTGGCACGTAAGTAATGAACACTAAATTTGTTACTCAGAAGTTCGTGAAATTGAATAATTTTGATACTGTTCAATTGCGCATTCTCTTGCAACTATTTTGATACACAGCCCGCCTATACCTGCATTAAGATGGAACTGTCTTGAGAAGAAAATCGCTTGCTAATCATAATGGAGCTTGCTGGGATGGTCTGAGCGCGACTGGACCCCAGACTGTTCTCTTCAGCTCCAAACTTCACGAACGATTTCCTAGCTGTCCTTTCTGCAACCGCATCATCGCCTCAAGCTTCATTAATCTTGCGCGCCGCTTCACCAGCATTTTATTCCAAGCGCCATTCGCTCATGAGTAGCGCGCAAATTTCCCACGACAGCCCAATCTTAAGGCAAATATAGGCAAACTGTATACCAAAATTTTTGCAATAATGCGCAATTGAACGACATCAAAATCATGTGTCAATTTTTTCTCGTTAATAAATTTGGTGTTTATTGTGAGATGCGGTTTCGAGTCCTGACTGACGCAAAATTTTGCCCATCACTCTACATCAAAGGGTATATTTGAAAAATCATACCACCGCTAGGAGCGGTTGAATAAAAGGAATTTCATAGTGATTTCGTCTTTCGATATAACAATCCTATCTATCGGATCCTATAATAGTTTGAAAGACTCTTGTTACTATTTCGCTTGACTTTTGCTATCAGGTAGTCAATCTGTTATTGCCCGTTGAAAACAGAGGCTCCTGTGATGAACAAGGCCAGAGCTTAGTCTTTCATTGTCGGCGTCCATTGTACTTTGTCGTATTGTAATTGCACTATTATTTGTATTACGAATAAAATAGGAAAGCGATAGGATGATCTTCATTACAGGCTAGCTGGGCTAGTCCTATTCGATTAGTAGTGAGAGGAGCTAGAGGAGCGGCAGTTGGTGAGGACAAGAGCGATGGATCGTCGCTCGAACGACGATACCGCTCCACGTCGCTCCGAGCAGCGCGAGCTTCGAGTGGACATCGACGGCAGTGCATGGAATGGAATGCCGTCCCCTCGCCGCGTCGCCACGGCTCCCAGCAGTCCATCCACTTCGTTTCGCACAGGTAGTATTGATAGCTGAAAATGAAAGCCTATGTACCACAAATCTTGCGCATTCGTTTCAATACGCATTGATTCCATCAAGGTCATTGAGAAATTGTTTTGCTTTTTTCACATCTAACCCGTTCGAGACGGCGTTGTACCTCTCCCACTACATGATTATTTGAGCCTTTTTCGCTGGACAAGCTATCCCCCTAAACTTGAAGTAGATATTCGGAAGCTTAAATCACGGTGATTCGCTTACTACGCTGTAGCAACAAGATAAGATCAAGTTTCACACTCTTCGTGCATTTTTGCTTAGCTAGGATATACGGATAGCTTTTAATAGAAGTTCGGGAGCCATCTGGTAGTATAAACTTTGATGATTCCGAAGCTAAATGAGATCCTTCAAAAAGGTCTTCATATAAACGCCGTAATAGCGGAAACATAACCACATTTTACCCTCAAAATCTTTGTTCGTGCGTAAGATTTATGTATGGACCAAATCATACTAGTGTTTAGACGAAATTATAAAGCATCAGAGTAGCACCAAAAGCCCACAGTTTCTTCCAGTACGAAAAAAACTCCACACAACTAGCGAGAATCGCGCTACGCAATTGATCAATTGCCGTCTCGACCGGGTTAGCAAATAGATCACGGTTTATAGCGAGTTTCATAGAATGGGAAGGATACCACTTTTATCGGCAGGTCTTTATAAGCAAGGTTCAAAATATCTACTTCTGCTTGGTTGCAAGTGTGGTTTTTCCGAAATCCACATGTTGCTCTTTTTTCTCGTTATTTGTGTTTTGAACAATGAAGATGGAAACTGATCCATGGCATCGACTGATTTTAGTACCACGCAATAAACATTCAAAACAATTTTGAAAAAAAAAAGAATGTTCAAAGCTTAAGCGAGGTTGGTTCGCCAGGACCATACATCGGTGTTTCGGAGGTCTCGCCCTCCTCATCAGTGACCCACCCTCCGCATTAAGCCCTGCATTATAGCACGGAGGGAGGCGTATTTGGTGACGACACAGTGTACAATGACAGTATTTCATCACCACTTCTTAGTCGATGGATCTCGGCTAGTAGACCAGTGTCATTGTACACTGCGCCCGTCACCACAAACGCCTCCCTCCTCGCTAGAATGCAGGTCTTAATGTGGAACGTGGGTCACTGACGAGGAGGGCGAGATCTCCGAAACACCGGTGTCTGAACCTGGCGTACCAACCTCGTTTAGCCTCTTAACACTTTCTTTAGAAGTTGGAAATGTCGTAATAATTCTCAGCTTGGGAGATCCTTGTGGGAATAAGTCCTCTATTATATTGTACATCGTCGTTCGGTTACTAAGAACGCTCCTTCTGCAGTGGAGCGGTCAACTATTGAGGAATAGTTTATAGCGCGTATACTAGTGATTTCTTCCATCACACTCTCCTGTTCCCATATTATCAGTGATTATGGTGTTA
The DNA here is from genome assembly GCA_019055375.1 of Parelaphostrongylus tenuis. Taxonomy (NCBI): domain Eukaryota; kingdom Metazoa; phylum Nematoda; class Chromadorea; order Rhabditida; family Metastrongylidae; genus Parelaphostrongylus; species Parelaphostrongylus tenuis. Next base: position 236,155 of record JAHQIW010001271.1, read on the forward strand.
CATACAAAATGCATATGAAGGCCATGTCACAACCTTTGAATCTCATATGGCACGTATATGTACCATTGCTCGCGACGTCGCGCTGCGCTCGCCGCGTGTCGCGTGGGAAGTCGACGTGTGTGGTTGGAGGTTCAGTGGTCTTGTTGTTTTGATCTGCTACCAACTTGTGTCTCAACGGACAAGAGCGCAAAGTTGAAATCCTTTATATGGGTTATACCAAAACGACCTATAATATACATGTATCATTGTAATAAGAATACAATAACAATATGTACATGATTACGACATATCGTTATGCGAACATATGCCTAAGTCAATATGAGTGATACATTAATGAGATATATCGTCATCTGACGATCCCTACGAATGTTATCGTAAGCGACAGTATTATGGTAAGTGGTGTTATTGTAGCTGACGGTGTTATTGTAAGTGATGATGTTATTGTAACTGACGGAGCATGACTAAGCGGCGGAGCCCGTTTGCGTTGTTATGCTCGCCCCGGAATAAGAAGCCAACGGTGGTGTCCAGTGGGTGAATATATAGTGTGAGCAGTAGGGTCACTACTGATTATATATGGGCAGAATCCCTTAACCGCGGTAGTGGGCCGAGCATAGCCTAAGTGAGTACGCACCGCCACGGAGGCGCTATGTTCCGCTCACAAATGTATTGTGTTCATTCAGCGATTATATGAACACAACCTTATGATAGCAATTAGGTACATGACAACGAGATTGTGTGGAGAGAGCAATAATGGATCGATTAAGATTTGAGGTGAGGTGGTCCAGATGAAGTCAAACGATCGCTCGGATGATGCCCGTGATCGACCTGATTGTTGAGGTTGTCGGCAGCCGGGTGCCGCTCTCGCCAGTTGAACCATTTTCTGTCGAAGGTTCTCGAACCTCTGCGATACCATTTGCTCTCTAAGATCATGGACCATCTGCGTTGCCAAATTATCATGTAATTCCCGAAAAGATAGCAAAACTCCCTTGGGAGGTTGCTATCACGTGGAGTTTAGAGGTTTAACCTATCCATTGCTGAAAACTTGTATGATACTTAATGATGACTTTACAGCGAACATTTCATTAAGCAGAAACCACACCAACTTGTAAATGACTACGTTGTCTACTGTCAGCAAGTTCTACCGTATGACAACGCCCTTGTTTAGATCGTGAGGCGATTTTCCGCTCGGGAAACGCGACGGTGCTCGAGACGCATGTGTTACGATCGATGGGGAATGCAATCAAATTCATTCACCGAGGAGCATTGGAGTAGCGAAATAAAAAGTTTCATCGCAGCGGCTCCACCAAAATTCATTCAGGTCTGTCGTCTAACAAAAATCACTATTAAAAGGGAGAAGATGGCGTTTTACATAATAGGCTATAGAGATCCTACTTAGATTGCTGCTTGTACTCTCTCCTAATGCTCATTAGGAAAATGTTTATTATTCCGCCATGGAACCTTCGGCATGGAAGAATTGTGTGTGAGGACAGTTTCCAAAGAAAGCCAACGAAATATATAAAAATGTATAGATTGCCACTGAAATACAAATTCAAATATGCTGGAAGACTTTCAGAATCATTGAATTTTACTCTTCCTTCAGTTGAAATGAGCACAAACAAGCCTCGTCTTTATCATCATTTCCTTCCATTAGGCCATAAAAGATCCATACCATTTCAGGTAATCAAAGCTTATCGTATTTTGTCGACTGATATGCCAACGTTGGTTGTGGAAGTCGTGTCTGATCCTCCAGCAATCTTTGAATGGTTTTGTAATGATAGGCCGGTACAACAGGTACGAATTTATCACTGTTCTTAATTCGTAACCGTATCTCTCCGAGGAAAGAATGAGTGTTATAAAAAATTTCTTTAATTACCAATTTTGTAACACTGATATGGCAACTCTGCCGCTCTAGTGAGTTTTCACTTGTAGACAATTTTTAGATTTCTTTCACAAGTAAAACATTCAAAAGCACGGTGAAACAATAAGAGGATCGAATAAGGAAGCGAACAATATATGGTATCATGGCTATCAAACACGACTTCGATTAACTTCAATAGAAAACAATGAGTAGACCTCGCATTCAATCTCTGAATTTTTTTATTAACCTCTTGCTGTAGTCGACAAAAAAGATTACGTGATAGAGCCATTTATCAAAGCATGAAGTTCGCAATCGCAGCATTTATGGTAACAGTGATATTACCAATTATATTTATTTTACAATGATAATAGTAGGGGTGGGATAGTGCAGTGATTAGTGACGTAGTGTACCCAAGAAGCAAGGTGGTGTTAGCAAGGCGCTGGTTCGATCTCCATTCCAAAATCTCTCGTAATAAATCAGCTTCACGTCTAGGGAAGCCTTATTTTGCTACCTCCAAAATCACAAAGAGAATTGAGTTGACGGGCATTGTACGATATTTATGAAGAAGATGAGATCCTCAAGCAGTAGCCAAAGCTACACGTGAAATGTTCGAAGATCGTTGTGGAGAATGACTATGAGGAAAATCCAGTTTAAGAAGTGTTGGGAACTGTGCAGCACACACTAATGGCGGGTCGTGTGGAAAAAATAATGACAGTAGTCCTTTATCACTTGACTTTTACTCTGCTAATTGAGTACCACGAGTCGGACACCACTGAAGAAGAATGTATCGATCATTCCAATTGCCAGAATAGTGCAATGAATTCTTCCTGCCATGGGAAAAGATTGAGCTTGAGAATGAGTGACGACTGAGCAGAGAAGAACAAAGTGTATAAAGTGAATGATTTTTTCTGAGTGTTTGACATTTGATGGAAAGTGATATCTTGTCGACTTTCACTCCCAATGTTGTAGACAGAATGTGAAGATGATTTTGTTGTAAAACTGAGAAATTTTGATCGAAGTTCGCTATCTGTTCAAAACATAATTAACAGATGTTGATGATATCTGAGAAAAGAATGCACCTAACTACAGCTGACATGGAGGACGATTAGTTAGTAGATGATCATGAAATTTTTGCTTACCGACGAAGCCATTAGTCTCAGCCCCATGTTTTTTTTAGGATCGACGTCGATTTCGGGCTCGTCACGGATTAAACATTACCACTTTGACGGTGAAAGAGCCAGAACAAGGCGTCTATAAATGCACAGCTCGTAATCCAGCTGGAGTCAGTACAAGTTACGGCTATATTACTGTCAATTGTGAGTTATTCAGTAAACGGCAATTATTCTTTGAAAAAAATCTCCCCAGAACTTATAAAGTAGGTCTTCGTAATGTAGAAATTTGCAAGTGGAAGTGAGATCTTATCTCATTCTATATTATTCCATTTCTCTCACGATATAAACGACGAAATAAACTAAAAGATAGAAGACTAAGATTAAAATTCCTCACGCACGGCGGCAGCTATAGTTGTGTACGACTCGATGATAGTCTTTACTTGACAATGGCTGAGTAATGTAACAACAGTATAGCCGCTCAGAATTCATTTTTCATTCGACCGCGACTTGCGGTGTTATGATGTTACAATATACCCAATAATGTAGAGTGGTGTGCAAAAACGTTTGGTCAGGTGGAATTCGAGCCCATATTTCACTTATCCAGGAGCGCTTGCTGAACCGTTGTAATCTGTCAGCAGCCAACCGTCAACGGCCTGGCGTGGGTAGTCGTTAACGATATTGAACCCACTTATGCTGACAGATATTGGGTATTAATAATCACTCAGAAATCATTTTCATTTAATCGCCACTTGCGGTGATAAGATGCTACAATAATACGATGATAACCCCATAATGTAGAGTGGTAAGCGAAAGCATTGACGTCAGGTGGGATTCGAACGTACATTTCAACCTATCGGGAGGCGCATGCTGAACGGTTGCACTACCGAAGCCCATTCTGACACCACTATTTTTACGCTAAAACGCGTTATCTGTCAACAGCCAACCGACAACGGTATGGCGCGGGTAATCGTTATCGACATTATTGGGTATAGTAAAGCCACTGTTGATTAGAGCGTTCAGGCTTGACCTTATATGAAAATTAACACAGTTTTTGAAATCTGTGCTCGTAGAAAAGGGAAGAGCTGAACTTTTTTCAACTATGTCGGTGATGAATTTCACAGCACTTCGTAAAGTGTTGAAAGATTGTTTCAGTCGAGCATCAAAATGATGATTGGACGATTGTGGAAAAATCTATGGCGACCGAAGAGGGCCAGACTTCGGTCACCATTCATCGCGCTCCACGATTCGTTAATCAGGTATTGCTGTGGATTTTTACATATGTACGCATATATGTGTGCATATATATACATATATATATATATATATATATATACATATATATATGTATATATAGTATGCTCGGGGATGACTACGATTTTCCATAGAAAACTTGCTCAAAAACGTCCATTCTTAGGTACCGAACTTGACAGTCCAGCCTGGAACACAAGTTGTCATCGATGTAGAAGTTGATGCTGTACCGCCTGCAAGGTAGGCATAACTGCAGCTCTTGTTTTTTTCCAGGCAAAAGTGGTTTGACTTGGTGTGAAGGGTTTTTTATAAGCTTAATCTGTCAAGAAGTCATATTTGAAATAACGGAAAGAGCATAAATCACTTCAGAACCAGCAATGGAATTAATTCAATAGTACTAATAGATTAATCACTTCACACCCACGCATAGTTGGGTTTCAGCCTCCCTGGAGCCTGTGGTTAAGCCTAGCAATTATTAATTTTTACGGATTCTATAGCTTTTTCCCAACCAACGAAATGTTTTGCAAATCAGGCGAACAAAAGGTGTTGTAATTATGACAGCATTGTTGAAGAGACTTTGTTCTATTGCTCGATGGTGACTGGTAAGCATGCTAGTAAATATTATGTGTTACATCATCATAAAATCTATCCTAGGTTTTACCACACACATATCTTGCTGTCAATATTTCACCGTTTTTCTCAGCTCATCTCGTGTTTCTTCCAGTAATTTTCTTACCCTTACATTCTGTCCATTATCTATGATTCATTAAAGCGATCAAAGAAATAACAATTAATTCTCAGTCAAATTGGCAATCAGTGGACTGATTCGAGACCGACGTCCGCCACAATATCTGAGTTGAATAAGCTAACTTAGATGCAGAAGTACATCATAATGTGACTAACGAATAGATCACATCGTACCCACTTGGTGCATGGAAGGTACACCGTCCGCAAACCCGTTCTAAACCATAACTCTGGACAAACCACATCGTCCCATTGGATTTTTACTAACTCAATAATCAGTCGTAAGCTCCACACGACGAACTTTCCTTTGAGATCATAATTCTACTGTTAGGTTTACAAGTAGGGAAAAGAGCTCTGAACAGGCGTAAGATGTTCAAAAATGATTTAAAAAGGCTACTACTACGGCAACCACTTAGATTACAGTAGAGGTGTAGTACGTTATGGGTTAGTGGTTTAGTCATTTTTCTTCGAAAATCTAATTCGCCCAATACATGGCATAGAAAGTAACATCAGCAGATACACTGGCGTTTCTCTGATAATCTGACAACATGATAACATGTTTCCTGATTCATAATCTCTCTCCCCCCCCCCCCCCCCCCTTCCTCTCTCTCTCTCTCTATCTATCTATCTATCTATCTATCTGTTTTCGGATTTCAGAGTGTCTTTAGAAAAATTTAGATTAAACGTCCACTTGAGGCTCAATCACACTGGCACTCAGAAGCACGTTCGCCAGCATTTGTTTTTTTTACAAAAAACCCTAATCTGCTACAAATCACTGCGAGTTTCCCGACAACTGACGATAATTTTTCAGTAGTACAAGTGAAAGTTGTTGTATCGAGAACTCAACAGCATTATAGTACAAAGTTAGTTCTGTCGATCTATGATTATGCGCAAGTACTGAACCGTCAATTTGACTTCAATTTTGTTTCACTTTGAACTTTTCAAAGGCAGAAGACGAACATAGACTTTTCCCTATCTTTGACGCTGGGAGCAAAGATCTACGGCGCCTTTGAAGGCATCATGGTATCTATATTGGACTCTTTTTCTACTATCGTACGCATTTGCTTACTCTATAAAAATGAAGCCTCCGTTTTTTCCGGAAGCTTAGAGCTCACTGGTTTCCCCTATTTGCGCACGAACTTGACTAGCAAGCGCGATTTCGTCTGAAATGTTCGCAAATCCGTCCCCCTAGGGAGAGTCGTATATATTTACGTTTTGCTTTCGAAGTTTGAAAGCTTGAAGTTCAAGCAATCTTACAAATGAGACAACGTTTCAACAGACATGTATTTGCCTACGAGAGTCGTAGAGTGAAGTCTCTTCCATAAGTCTGTGAACTCTTCTGTACCTTGAATGATCAGATTGTTCGAATATCAGCAGAGGTGACTGAGTGAGATTTTCCAAAAACATGGTTGAGCGAAATGCAAAGGGTGGATTCCGGTTTTAGTGGTGGAGAGCAGGGAAACTCTCGATGAGCATACTCGCGGTTTTGAAGCCCAACTGATAATTTGGGCTTTCCTCATAACTCAGCCTTGGCGAACATGATCTTATTGAAAGTTCAAAGCAAGATTAACTTTTGCAGAGCGCGTAGAAATTTCTTTCAGGTTTTTGTGGTCTGTGAACGGTCGTGAATACCGTGAATCGTCGAATAATGTCGAATTCTACTATCCATCTCCGAATCGTTGTGTTGCCAAATTTGCACTGCCAGTTTCTGGCGAGTACAAAGTAGTAGCGTCAAATCTATGCGGCTCGGCGATGAGCTGTGGATATGTGGAAATTCATAAAGGTAGTGTTCGTTACTTATAATTTTTATTTTGACAGAAAGATTGCGAAAGCGAAATGAATGGCGGGAATGTTATGCCTATCAATTTGTTGGGGAACAGAATACATACCAGATAAAATTAGATACATCGGATCTTTATAAGTGATTCATATTATTAATGATTGGAATGATAAGTGTGTGGATACATTGTGGATCTATAGGATTTATACATGAGTGATCTGAGCCTATCGATCTAGGTAACAGATGATTTAAGCAATAATGTCTTCTCCACAATCACCAAAAACACGTACGGCAAACATTCTCTAATCGAGGTATTTAGAAAAATTATGTCAAAGTACACTGAGATCTTTCATGGAAACTACAATGATTTTCCGCCAAAAAACCAATAGGATGGCATAATATTTTGCCAAAGTCACTATCAGTACCACCATAATACGATTAATCTTCCTGTCTATTAATCACTTTTAAGCCATTCCTTCGAAACAAATGCGACCACCGCTTAGTCCAGGCGAACATCTGTCACGTAATATAATGGCAAGTAATCGACAGAGTGGAAGTGCTGCAGCTGATGAACGAGAAGTGGTCCAAACTCAGGTGAAGTGAACTGAATTATTGGGGTGATATTCAATATCACACGGCATAAGTTAAGCTTAGATGTGGGTTGCAAGCAGTCGAGAAAAGTAGGGATTGGATATAGAATATATCCAAATTCTTTAGTGAAAGTGATGTTATTGAAGTTCTTGAACAATGAAATTCTATCTATTGAAACTTTGAACGCACATATAAGGAATATACTGGCCGTAGACACTATTGTCCTTATGCATGTCATTAACTTTTCAAGTGTCTTCCAGAAATGTCGACAGAAAGTATTCAGTACTAATAAAAAAGCACCAATGTCGTTCGATTCCGAAAGTGCCCATTACTTTTAGACCATGGACGTATACGAGATGAACTATTCTCAACGTTCATCGAGCGTTCCACGAGGTGTTCGACATTTGGAGAGCCATGTTGAAAGACCGCATTCTTCGACAAGGAATATATCGCTAGAACGTCATCGCGCTGGTAAGACTACCTTAATTCTAAACAGAGGTAAATGTTTGAGAAGATTTTTTTGCCTGAAATCTGTTGTGCTCTTCATTCTATTCTTTCGTTACTACCTTTGTTGTGTAATTGTCTTCTGCTCACAAATATGCATGTGCTAGCAAAACATTGTCGAGTCGAACACCTTATTGTCATTCCTGATAAAATCATTTGCTTAACTAATCATAACCGGTTTCTCCCTCTATAATGAGTTTCGAAGATTGGTTATATCCCTATGAACCCATGGTGGTAACGTATTTTTAATCAAAAGTACGATTCTTTTCTTTATCCACACCCATTTTCAGCATCTTGGGAAAAACGTATTTTCCGTTTTCTTCAAAGTTTTAGTAATCATTCGACAGCTTAAATTTCAAGAATTTCAAATATCTACGCAATTTTGAAAAAAGCGTCCTCTTGCGATCTAGCAGTGAAAGTAAAATTATGTTTGACATTCGGGTTGTTTTCGCTAGACAAGGCTTTCTTCCAGACTTTGAATAACCATTTAATAGCACCAATTTCGGCAATTTCAATGGTATGCTTGTTTTTTTCTTCTAGAGAGTTCTAACTGCCTCGTTACGGCCAAAAGAAGACTGGCTTCGCACTCGATGCGTATTCTTTGTCGACTAGTGTGTTTGTAATGTTCCGAGAGCGCAGTGGCCTAGCGCCAATGTTGTGAAATCCCGTCCACATACTGGAGCAAAGAATGCGCTCCGCGTGGAAAATGAAACTTTATTCTCTGTTCTATAGCAAAACAAAAAATCGTACTATTCCATCAAAATCGTTGAGATCGAAGCTATCGAATGATCAATAGAAGTCTAAGGAAAGAGCTTGGTTTAGCAAAAAAAATGCTTGAATATGAAATATATTTTTATTTTGACTATCGTGATGTAGTGAGCAGGCTATTTTGAAGATAAAATAAGTTGTTAATTTTATCAAGATTTGAGTCATCTAATGACTACTGAAATTCTGAAAAAAGCCAAACAGGCATTTTTTCCCAGGGACTGAAAGTGAGTGCGGAAAGGGAAGAAGATCCAGAGATACTTGCATACTCAATTACGTCAGTGACCACCGTTTCCAAATTTTATGTAGTCGCGCGGGCCCTCTCATTAGACTGATTTCCTGTCACGCAGATTTTCTGCAACTAAAATCTGTGAAGCCGTATAACGCTTCCATTATCATTAACCAATCAATCATTGCTGGGATGTCAGTGATTTCACTCATAGCTGGGCTTTCGGATGTGATTGTCGAAGTCGTTCTCAATCTGGGTAGTCCTGCTGTGTGGATAGATCTAACATTTCTGCACCTCTGCACACCTCTCAGCAGTGATGAGGCGGTAAACCATTACGGAACGTTGCAAAATAAAGTCGGAAAACCGTCTACATCCATGTCCACTTGTCCTTCTCCCAAGTGATTAGATCGCCTTCATCACATCGGTTTACTAGGGCTAATTCTTCTTGATTGTAGATGATCATTTGATAGTTGATACATGAACGGTCCGTCTTTACTGATAATGCAGAACCCACTACAGAGAAATTATGCTGACTTAGGTGTTTTATTCCTGTGAAATCTCGAGGTAAGCTTGGTCCAGCTTCCTTAAATCGTCGCCACATCAAAGCAATTGAGGGCTCGTGTGGATCACAGAGAGATTACCACCCTGGGACTAAAGCTATCAAGACAGTGGTCATACCTGACACGAATTACTCTTCGCTGGGATTTTTTGGGTGGAAACGTCAGAATGTTTCTCAGCCTGTGTGACCCTACTGGTAGATGATTAGCGAACTCAAGTATATAATGACGTCATGTAGGACTTTTTAGCGATGTGATTTATCTCGGCTTTCCAACGACCTCCATGTCTTCGCACTAACTCGTCTAAAGTTTAGTGTACTCAAGAACTTCAAAGAGTATTCGGCTTTTATGATATACGCGAATCATTAACGCTTTGGGTTTCTTTATACTTTGATTCATGTTCCCAATTAATTAAAATTAGATCCAAATGACATGGTCCTTTAATTGCCAACCATTATGTAATATTAACAAGGCATAAACCTCAAAATAGTTATACTTCCTCATTAACAGTTTTCGCTAGCATTTTTAGGTTTTTGAGGTGATACTCCTGAAAAGGACGTGAACAATCGACAACATACTAGTTTTTGAACCTATAATGATGATAAAAATACAACGAAGGCTGTTTGACTCGCTTTGCTGACCTTCGTGTGAACTAAATGCATTTCAGAACTCGGTTCAAACCTACCAGAGCGTCTACCACGATCACTCTACAAAACGAGAAGCGAAGGCAGTGATCGTGATTTGCCCCATCCGCCCAAATTCTTCACTACTCTACCATCGCAAATAACACTGAATCCTACAGAAAAATTGGTCTTGTCCGTCGGAGTTACGGCTAACCCCACAGCACATTTTATGTGGGACGTGAACGGGTTTGAAGTGAGGCCGTCGAGAAATATTACAGTGGTGAATGAACACAACCGGTCGACGTTGGAGGCGCAACCGCCTGTTAAGCAAGGAAACTACTCTGTTACCGCATTCAATGATCTTGGTAGAGAGAGAATGGTGACGAGGGTGGTACAAGAAGTCCATGAAACCTATAACATTATTGAAGAAATCCAAAAAGAGATTAAAATTGATACGAGCATTAAGCCTGATATCATGTTGGAATCGTCGGTAACAGTAACTAATAAGAACGAAGACGTGAGCACCAGACCCGGTATCATGGTAGAATCGTCAGTGACAGTCACTAGCAAAAACGAAGACGAAAAAGAAACCTTGAAAGGTATCAGCTCTAATCTTTTGACGATCTCGAGCAAAACGATAAGAAGCATGGAGCCTGTTAATCCTTACGTAGCTCAGGAAATTCCGATAAGCCGAAAAGAAATCGAAAAAGTTAGAGAGACGGTTGATGAAGTAGAAGTGCACGGGCAGATGGTGAATGGGGTAACAACTTATGTGGAACGAGTTAGTGACTCATCGACTCATAAAGTCTCAGAGAACACTTCACTGACTAAGTCGGTAATAATTTCTAAATCTCAGGAAAATATTCCAAGAAGGCCTGTTCTCCTGTCGCCCCCTATTCAAAACATCCATGTAGCTCATGGAGAAACTTTAACCCTAGAAACAAGAGTAGACTGCACTCCTCCTGCAACTTTTCGTTGGTATGTGAATAATTTTGAGGTAAAGAATGGACCATTGATCTCCATCTCACAGCCACAGGAGAATGTAAGCGTTGCCTCATTTTCAAAACCGATTACAGGGCAATACAAGGTAGTGGCGAGCAACTCTGTTGGTGAAGTGACAGCTATCACTAAAGTGATATCGGAGGTGCTTACAGAAGACTACAAAGAGCGTATCATTGCCACCTCTGTGGGAAAACCTGGAATGTTTGCAGTGGCAAAGAAACCAGCTATTGGTATCCGAGCTGATCTGCCTAAACCACCACATATAGTTGAAAGACTACCTGCCATGCTGAAAATCAACTTCACCGAACCAATTACCCTAAAAGTCACAGCAGACGCCGTTCCAGAGGCTACATTCTTGTGGCTACTAAACAATTTCGAATTGAAACAAAGCAGCAATGTACATATCAAGAGAATTGCCGCCAACGTTTCCGAATTAAGCCTTCAGATAGGTCAACATGGGAGATACGATGTTATAGCAAAAAACCCTTTGGGACAAGATTCTTGCTCTTGTAAAGTTATCGTGGAACATCGATCGGAACCGTACGATGCTCCCAAACCGTTCTTCATCAGTCCTTTGTTACCAGAAACGACCATGTGTCCTGGAGAAGAAACAAAATTTGAAGTTGTTGTATCTGGTGCTGCTCCATTTAAATTCATTTGGCTACTAAATGGAGCGGAGATTCAATCTGAGGAGAACTCTAGGATTTCTATACAGGATAACAGGGCTATGCTGATTTTGAGGAAACCTCTTGAGAATGGCAACGTCATTGAGGTAGAAGTTGTGGATAAAAACGGTAGTGCTCGATCAAAAACGGTTATTATACTCAAATCAAAGGCAACTGATCAAGTGGATGACAAGGTTGTGATAGATAGGACTCCAGTTTTTGTGGAAGAGCTGAAAAATCAGAATTTGGTTGAAGGAGATACGCTAAAATGTAAAGTGAAGATAAAAGATGAGAGTGAACCATGTACATTCGAATGGTATGCGAACAAAATTCGAATTATCTGCGGGGACCAAGTAGTGATAGAGTCGAGTGGGCACGAGAGTTCACTTCTAATAGAGAATATGGGCGATATGAATGACGTCAAACTGAGTGCAGTGGCTCGTAATGAACATGGTTCTTCAATCACTTCAGCAGTTCTGAACGTTTCCAAGAGTGAGTTCTGCACAGCTTCGCTCTAACTTTGCTTTAACAGCATCACTCTTCAGTTTCTTTTGAGTTCTGACGCTTCTTTTCCGAAGAGGTGTTTATAACGACTTTATCGTCAATTGTATCACTTTCAGGACAAGATGAGTCGTTTGAGATGGTTTCAGGGGATTTGCCAGAAGAAATAGCGCCAAAAATAATTGAACCACTGCATTCAACATCGTTCATCAAAGGTGATTCAAACATTAGGTTTTCAAGTTCAGTACAAGATGAAATATTTATCCTTTGACCATAAAATACATCGTGCGAGATGTAAGGTTGGGGATAATCATTACTGGTCTTCATTTCTTAGCCACAGCTCTTCTCAAACTGCCACTTGCAGAGATTTTTATCACCTGCACTTCTTTCAACTGCGATGTCGATGACTAGGCACTCTGATCATTCCTTCACCTTTTTAGGACAGCCAATGCTTCTTCGCTGTCGCATTGAAGCTATTCCATCAGCACTGATAATGTGGCATAAAGACGATATCAATGTCGAAGAGTGGGTCATCAACAAGGATGTCGTAACTCGGGTAATAATTCATCGTTTCCAAACATTCTTTAGATTCTGACAATCTTCTAAATGTATTAGTGTAGAAAGATATCGCTGTATGTCTTGAAAGGCGTCTGCATTACAACATATTTGTGATTAGCATCTATTTATTTTTTTTTCTACCTTTTCCATTGTTATCTCATCCATGCCCACTGAGAGATTCACAAAATGAGGTCTATTTCAACGGAATTTCTTATTCTTTCAGGTACTTCCTGGTGGAATTTGCGAGATGATGAATCCGGAAGTATGTCTTGAAGACACTGGCCTATACAAATGCACTGCCACAAATTCACACGGTACTGCCGAAACGGCTGCCTTTGTCCATATTGTTGGTATGTTAGTATAATTTTTTATGACATCTCCAGCATGAAAAGGATTTACCTTTTTCGTTTGAATCGATATGAAAATCTCATAATTAATGATTCAAATTCCACTAGTTTGCGGGTATTGGATTAAAAGTTACGTCGCTTTCCAAGAAACGAAGGAGGGAGTGTGATATCTTTTCTACCAGTTGTATCTTTAGATATTCTCAGCATAGTGTTCTTGTCGGTATAATCTTATGATAGTCTTTTGCTATATCTTCATAGTGGAGAGCTCAATACTTATGTAGAAGCGTACTTCCAAAAAATCTCATGAAAATAAGCAGTTAGAATAATTATGAAATTGATAACCAAATCAACAAAAAAGTTTCACAGTAATCAACACCACTTGAAGGAGCAGCCAATGAAACAAATCGTCAAAAGCTAGAAAGGGTCACATTTTTATTCAGATCCCACATACCAAAAAACCCGTGACGATGCTTCGGCAAGTGACTCAGCATCACTTCTGATGCCTGAGAAAGCTGAATCGCCACCAAAGTTCGTCGAAGGTCTTACTGCTGAAACCGATGGAGCCTATGAATTGAACTACGTTCGGCTAACTTGTAGAATCACAAGGTAATGTAAATTTCTTATGATGTTGATTACGGTAGGAAATTTGGAAAACGGTAATCAAAAATGTACTGTAGAGGTGACAAGTAGCTTGATTCACTGGTTTCGTATTGCCTACTTGATGAATTTTCAACGAGAGAAAAAAATGTAATGCCTAATTTGTAATTTGAATTATTTTTTTTAGCTCCGCACCCGTCAAAGTGTCGTGGTGGAAAGACGAAGTCGAACTCATTTCGAGTGAAAAATACGAATTTCATGAATTTTCTGATGGTGCACTAATTTTGACCATTCACACGCCCGCCACTTCTGACAATGGTGACTGACTAAAGTTTTGTATGAGTAATTACTCCATTCGACCTCCATTTGATTATGTTTTTTACTTGTTCAATATTTAATCACGCAAAGTTCTGAGCTCAGCTCCTAGTGTGATCTTAATCTTAGACTTTATAGGTGTATACACCTGTAAGGCGACATCTCAACATGGTGCGTCCACCAGCAGTTGTGAGGTGTTCATTCCGACGAGGAGGACTGTGACAGAAAAAGTGACGGAATCATCGGAGCAAACGACAACAATAGTTGAACAACGCCAGCAAGTATTTGAAGAGAACAAAGAGGATTATGTGGCCACTACGGAAATCACCAAACGTGAAGGTTAGTAATCAATAATAAATCAAATGTTTTTTGAATGGGAACTGAATTGGATTTCAAAGCCATAGATTGCATGAAGTTGTGGCAGAAATATGAATGGGGAATCTTGTGATTTCTTTATTTCCTCCCACCCACGTTTTGGGTGCCGTGGCCGAGTGGTTGTGATACTCATCGCGACGCTCGTGGGGCCAAAACCCCATCCCAACAGCCTTCAGCAGTCAGCAACGAAGACCCTATGGAACACCACAGGCAGGTTGTACTCAAGATTGCAGGTAGACGTGCTCAATCAGTGTTTTGTAATGTGTGAAAAGAAGACGTTAGAACGATGGAATGCTAGAAGTACTGGAATTCGTACAATGAAAAAAGCACTGTAAAAACGGATAATAAAGTGTTAAAGTGTTGAGTGATTACAATTTCACCGTGGCGATCCCAGTACGTCTGGCACTCAATTCGTTTCCTCGCATGCTTATCTTACAAAGGTCTTCGAGCATTTCGCGTGTTGTGCAGAATGCTGCTTGAGGATCTCTTCTTCCAAGTGGAATAATGTTGAGTGCTGGTCGGTCGAATCTCTTTGCGATTTCGGGGAACTCAAATTAAGGTGTCTTGTGAGGCATCGTTGGCAAAAGGATGTTGAAGGAGGGGGTCGAGCCAGCACCTTGCTTCCTGATAGCTTGCATCACTGATTACACGTCCCTTCCTCCCCAATTTTTCTGTAAGGAAATTGGGAATAAGCCGAATGAGTGCAAACAACGTTCATTTAGATGAAATCACTTGTCAGATATCATGCCAAGCAGATATTTTTGGAAAGTGTAACCAGAGAGTGGAAAACATTACAGCTAGAAAAAACTAACGATCCTATTTCTCAAGATAGATATCAACTTTTTAAGAGGAATATAAACTTCTTGTGAAAGTTGCGGATAGCGTAGCTAGTGCACTCGTCGCCAATGTGTTTGTCAGTGCAGTTCGTGAAGCCGTGAAGAGAATCATAGAGGAAGAAAGCGAAGAGGTGAGGAGCAGAGTTGGAATAGTTATTAATATTTTGTTTTGGTTTGAAAATGAATAGGGGTTTAGCGTAATCGGCCTCCATCAGATCCTGTAAGGGTCTTATTAATACGTAGCCAATGCCTCCATTTAAAATCTCAATTAACTACGAAATACGTCCGTAACCTCAACATGATCAAATGAATATTTCTTTGTTGACCACCTCAGTGGAATTTAGTTGACAGTGCATTTGGTGGGTTGTAAATATCCTTGATAGAATATCATTACTGGTAACTGCTCCGTAAAACACAAGGAAGTTTTACGCTCGCAGATATTGTGCCCATCTCGTGTTTAGTAATTATAAGACGATTTTCGCAAAAAAAACATTAGTACGGATAGCAATAGAAATCGATTGCAGTAACAGCATAGTAGCACAGAACGAATGTTTTTTTCCACACAAAAATCATCCTTATCGATAAGCTGATTGATAGAAGATATTTATACCTTTTTCCCAGTGCATTATTAAGACCACGCTCAGATTCCAATATATCTCATAATTATCATTTGAGCGTGGTCTTGATAAAACAGTCGGAAATAAAGGTATAATATTATGAAAATACCAGCCAAGAGCATTCGACAAAACAACATCGCCCATTCAGTGATAACTTCACGTGACACAGTGAAAAATGTTCGTCGTCGCCTACTCTTAGTATAGGGGACTGGGCGCCTCCGAGAGGATTAGCTTAAGACGAAGGGTGCTGCCCTATTGATGAGACTATCAAGGTCGAAACAATTTAACAGACCACATAAACATGTTGGCTTAAATAGTAATTATGTAAAAAATATTCATTGTTCAATATTTTTATTAAGAGCTCATCAAGTACAAAATGTACTTAACTCATCCAAATATTCCCCGTTGTTACGTTTTCTGAGTGAGATATGTTTCAGGAGGAAGAGATCGACACTGCAACTATTCCACGATTCGACTCTTCAATCGAAAGATGTGTTGTGAAGGAGAACGAGACTCTCACTATCACCACAGTTGTATCCGGTGTTCCTACACCATTCATTGAATGGTACTTCGAGGATCAAAAACTATATGTGACTAAGTAAGTGTTGACCAGTTTCGAAACTCACTGCTTCGTCGTATTTTTCCACTTTTTCTGCTCCTTTCATTCCGCAGTTAGTTCGATTTTTGCCCTTTATGTTTTCCATTTTCAGTAGAATCAGTATGGGATATGAAAAACAAGGTAGCGACACTGACTTTGAAGCATATCACCCAATCACAAGAAGGGACGTACTACTGTCATGCCACGAATCCTCATGGCACGACAGTTTTGGCGACTCATGTCAAAGTATATAACCGGTAAGTTATGGAATAAATTTTTTGAATCAGGTTCATAGTGTAAGAAGTAGGTATAATAAGATGTGCGTTACAGTTTTGGGCTTGGTATTCTTTACTAATGAACACTGTCCATTTTTCCCAATTCGTGTGCTATTCCGTCACCTCTAATACCTAAATTCATTCGAAATTTGCTTATTTCTCCTACTTCTTCTCAAATCATAGTTTATAACGAATGTCCTAGGATGAAGGCCAACATTGCAACTCTTTAATCAAAATTTTGTTTCTCAAGTGAACTCTGATATCGATATATATGCAATGTTTGCTTTTCCTCACTTACCAACTCCTTTCTTGAAAAAGTGGAATTTTATCTCTCGGGCTTACCAGATCCAACTCTCTTTGTGTATAACTAGCAAGGCTTGAAATGTCTGCTCCACTTCGTCTGCGTCTCCAACCCACTGCGATGCAGTATACTCTAGTGGAATTTAGCACGTTTTCTATCGAGCTTTACATCACATTAGGTTCATTACAACAAAATTGATTTAGTTGAACAAACACTTCAAAAGATGCTATTCAACTGAAATGAGTGTATGTTGAGTAACATCTAGTAATCTATCACTACAAAAATTGTAAACACATCGGCATTGAAGCCAGTTAACTGGGCTTTTGGTTTAATTTGCTCAGTTAAGTGGCTTGTAATGCCGATATGTGTTTTAAATCTGTGTAATGATTATAACTAAATGTTATCCGATATCCAATCTTTCACTAGAAAATTAATATGCGTTGAGGTGTAAGTTTAACTAAATCATCCTTGGCAATGAGGTCGTCAGTGATGCAAAGCGCGATAGAAAAAACGTACTCACATTCCGCTGGAGTGCACTGTATAGCTAGGGGTTAGAAACGCAGACAAGGTGGAGCAGACAGTCCAGCCTTGCCAATTAAACACACATAAGGGTTTGGTTCTCGAAGCCAGCGGGTTAAGTAGAAATAGATTTCTTCTTTCTAAATTTTTTTTTGTATATTTTGAGGTACCAGCTTTACCAATCAAACCACATAACCACATACCACAAACCATAATGTGGTTTATGTTCTCAAGGAATAAATTAGGGAAGTGAAGGCCATTTACTGCATATAAATGAGAGGTTTTTCAGAAAGTCCTGGTGATACGATCAGGATAACGCTAGCCAAATACAACAAACAGGATGGACTTGAACAGGTTTGTAACAAACATCTCTGCCCACCATAAGGACGAGCAATTGGAAGAAATGGTCGAGCGCACCGCATCACAGAGAGCTACTGAATCAGCAAAATTTCTTGCAATCACCAACAAAGATTAAATTCGTTCAGTCAACGTGAGGCGAGCTGTAACAGGCTACACAGCAAGTTGCCCATGGAGTAGAGAAGGCCGTTGAAACAGTAGAGCTACCAGATCAACAGTCAGTAGAGCAAGCCGTTCAGACTTCTGAGCAGGAACAATATACTCCGGTCCCACTTCCACGCAAACATCGAGAGAAAGTGCAGAAGGACGTGTATGTCATTGCTGAAAAGGAATCAACTTCTGAAAACGACCGCTGGCAAGCGAGATATACCAGCTGTAAGTTGACTCATAATAGATTTCCCACTTTCTGCATTTTATCTATCTAATTTATTTGCCTTATCATTTTCAATATCTGCTTTACTTAAGCAACTGTGATTTTTTACCACGCATCCTCAAATAATGCTATACAAGTCAAAATTTCCTGAGCATTAGAAAAGCTCCTCGCCTTTGAGAGAGAAACATCTTTTCAGAGACAGTACTCACTAATCCAAAAAGTTTGTAGCCGAATTTTCATTCTGTTAGGAAGTAAAAGAGAGCATTGAGGCATGTGGATAGCTTTCGAGACTTATGATAGGTTTTCTAGCATCTTCAATTAGCGATTGCATTGCTATTTTACTTTATTCAAACCAAAGCTCAAGTCCTCGACAAATTCTACTTCATTCCTTGAACGCAGTGCTTATATACCAACAGAGCACTTATGCTCTGGTAAATACCGTTCGCCATTTGCATATTTTAGATGTCCATTCCATGAAGCATAGTCCAAGCAGCCCCCTTTTATGTACGATCGCTCACATGATGCCAGAAAGACGAATGTATTTCCATCGCACATTGTCATGAAAGGGAATAAAAAGTCAAGACATTTTGATTTCGAGTACAACTTTAGCATAGCTGCATTCAATACCGCTTTGCACTCTCCAGATCATTATCCTGTTAGAGATTGTTGGTTGCATCCCTCGCGGTAAAACATAAGTAAGAGAAAAGCAAAGGACCTTGGCTGGTATAGAGAAAAGTACATGAGCTCCGAAAGGTGTAATCGCCGGTTCACAGAGCCGCGTGAAGTTCCGTGTGATTTGGGATCCATTTCCATTATCAGTACACTGTTTCAGACTCCTGAGAAGAAGGAAAAAACTCTTTTCATTCCAAAGGTTTTATTAGTGATTCGATAGCTCAAATCACGAGAATTTCAATGGTATGTTTGATTTTAAGAAGGGCCATTAGTGCGCTGTAACAGTAACAAGTTATGTTTTACCTCAAGCATTTTTCACTGAACAGAGCTTTCAGTAAGACTCTCAATAATCATTCCATAGCTCAAATCTTGGCCAATTTGGCGGTGCACTTGGTTTTCATAAGCATTTTTCTAGTACGTTCTAGTAGCCAAAAGAAGATTGAGTTTTGCAGTCAGCAGGCATTTCGTATCGGCTAGTCGCACAGGGCGACTCTCACGTAATGTGCAATCTTAGTTAATAGATTCAGGGTTTTTTCTCCGCTTCGAAAAAACTTCAATTAGAACATATGACTCTGATACTTTGAGGTTTCCTCTACACGTCGATGTGCCCTCTGTATGTGGGCTTAGGCTGCTTAGGCTTGGACTGTTTAGGCTTATTTGAAATTTGCACGAGTTTGGTATTTTCCTTCTGTTCCTCAAAACTTGATGGCTAAAGTTTTGGCGACAACGCCTTCGTCAGAGCCTAGACGTATAAATCATATCATATCTGATTATTCGGTTAATATTATGCAAGCATCAAAAATTTCATAGAAAAGAAATCAACAGTCTAATCATTCTGGAAAACTCCACCTTATTCGATTTTTGAGAGCGGTCAGTGATCTGCTGTGACACAATTTGCAAAAATAAACCACACTCAGACTAGAAGATGAATTTGAGATAGGGTGCCATATTACTTGTTCTGTTTAGGCACTCCCCACTGGTATTCATTTCCGGTCGTTTGCGGTTTATCCAAAAAGCCTCAAGAGTTTTTTCGCGCTGATGTTTTTGATTTTTGCCCCAGGACTCTTACTACCACATCAAAGCCAGTGTTGTCATTTTTTCCACTCTGTGTGTCCCTAAAGGCTTACTTGTTTAGCTGTTGTCTTTTCCATCCAAGTGTTCTTTGACGCGTGTCCAAAGTGATATTCCTGTCTTGCCAATGTATTCTTCACCGCATGTTGTGCACGAGATTAGGTATATTGCACCCGAGCTCACCTATACGAGAAGATACTTCAGAAAACTACCTTTTATAACGAATGAAATAAGCGTAGTCATAAAAAGGTGTTTGAAAAGCAGCGGTCTGGAAAACTCCGTAAAAAATCATAGAAATTCCTCCTAATAATTACGTCGCCAGTTGGATCAAAACCGCTTGTACGTACGACCGTTTTTGTAAGACTGAGAAGTGTAAAGTATGCCCTAATGGAAGAGAAGGAGATTGCATGAGTCGGATACAATGTACCTGATCTCGTGCACAACATGCGATGATGAATGGATCGGCGAGACAGGAAGACCACTTTGGATCCGCGTCAGAGAACGCTTAGATGGGAAAGACAGAAGCAAAACGAGTAAGCCTTTGGGGGGCACACAGAGTGGAAAACATAACAATACGGACTTTGATGTGGTGGTGAAAATCCTTAAGCAAGAATCAAAAACATCAGCGCGAAAAAACTCTTGAGGCTTTTTGGACAAACCGCAAATGAGCGGAAATGAATAGCAGTTGGGAATGCCTCATAACAAGTAATATGGCACCTTCTCTCAGATTCATCTTCTAGTCTGAGAGTGGTTTATCTTGAAAATTGTGTCATATTAGACTCGTGACCGTTCTCGAAAATTAAATAAGGTGGGGGTTTTTCAGAAGGACTAGACTGTTGATTTTTTCTATTTGATTTTTGATGCTTGCAAAATATTCACCAAATAATGTGATAGGATATATATAAAACGTCTAGGCTCTGACGAAGGTGTTGCCGCCGAAACGTTAGCCATCGAGTTTTGAGGAGAAGAAGTAAAATGCCAATCTAGTGCAAGTTTTTGAATAAAGAAAAGAACTGTTTGTGAGAAATTTCACATCTGTTCAATCATGCCGAGGTTTAGAGATAGTTGGACTTTTGAGTTATTGTTTATGTTTAGGCTTAGTCTTAGGCATACTGGCGGATTTATTCAAAATAAAGAAGCCTAAGCTCACAGAATGATGGAACAAATTTTCTGCTCACTTAGTGTCAGAATCATCTAAATTAAGTTATCAAATAACTGTTATGTTGTAAAAGCGCGGTGGCTTGGTGCCAGGAGGAATGCTGTCCGCATACCGGAGCAAAGAATTTGCGGCGAGTGCGAATACCAATATTTTTTTGGCTGCTACAATGCAGTGAAAAGTTCTCTTCAAAAACCAAATACACCATTGACATTATCGGGATTTGTGCTCTTTGATGACTGTTCAAAATCTAGGGAAAAGTCCTGTGGCAGCGAAAAATGCCCAAGTATGAAACATAATTTTACTTTTACTGCTATAGCATACTAGGTAGTTGTTTTTGAAAACCTACTACACCATTAAAATTACCGAGATCTATGCTATTGAATCGCTACAAAGCTTGATGAAAAAGCAGAAAACCTTTTTTAAGGGGCTAAAATAGGGTGCAGATAACGGAATAAGTGTAAGAATTTGTTTAGCTGAAACCTTTTTCTCACTTCAGTCACTATATGCTTGATCTAAGCGGTTTCCATATAAAAGTTACTTTATTTGCTCTTTTTAGCAGGAATCAATTCATTTGATAACTATACGATTTGCTGAATCCCTCACTAAGCATTTGATGAGTCAAGTGAGTCATATAACTATAATAGTACTAGTGTAGGTGAATTTTATGCTTAACATTTCTGTTATGAGAGCAGGTTCCCACGGATGTCCTCACTATTATTTCACGTAGCAAAGCATCTACTCGGCCTGCGAGATCTGTCGGAGTTGAGAGTATCAGTCTTGAGACGAAGGAAGATGTGGCCACGCTGCTTGTTGAGGGCGAGGTACATTTTTGGATGGTCTTTGATTTTCACTCGGTCTCTGAATTATCGCAAGACTCTCAAATTTCAAATTTTCAGGCTGGTACAGTCGGCGATGTGACTCCGTTTTCGTTGACCAGTGCTTCGGCACAGTCGACCATAAGAGACAATATTGCAATTTTACAAAAAGTACAGACTCACTTTTTCCTTCTACTTTAGACCACACTGAAATTTTTAAGATTAACTTTCATTTTCACTCTGGTCTAAAAACACAACAGAGGATTTTCTGTTGTATTTCTTTGTCGATAAAAATTTCCATGAAATTATAAAAAAGATGAAAAGCATCGCGTTTGCTCTATTCTTCAGTACTCCCACTCAAAACTGTTTCTTCTGTGCCAATGCGCATATCTCTTGTTAGTTTCTGCTAAGAACTGGGATACCCTTCTTTAGGATGCCAGTTGTGAAGAAATGACAACGGTTTGACGTCCGGAAACCCAG
>JAHQIW010001273.1:0-12045 GCA_019055375.1 Parelaphostrongylus tenuis
TTTTATTTTTTCTTAATTACCTTTTTGAGGTATTTATCACGAAACATTATTGGATATGTAATTATAATGTCATACCACTGTTGAAAGAACGGTTAAATAGAGAATAATCTTTGGCCGCACATATTCAATATCTGTCGGCGTAAACTGAGTTTGAAACTGATATATGCTGGGCAGATCAAACCGTTAACGGCTGGTTGCTGGCATATTGATATCTTGCATCGCAGAAACAGTGATAGCAGAATGGCCTCGATAGTGCAATTGGTAAACATGAACCCCTGGACTGGATTAGATATGAGCTCGATTCTCGTCAGAGCTCTAATGTTTTGCTATCACTAAAATCATTAAATATATAACATACCATAATGATGCAAGAATAATAGTGGTTTCAGACGTTATTGATGTTGCTAGATGTCTCTGCTGCTTTACGACCCATTGCTTAGCGGCGGTCTTAATCGCAATTACTTTTACACCGGCCAACATCTTTACAGCAGTCTAGAATAAATATAAAATAGAGCAAGTAAAACTTCATTAGTAAACCTAAAAAAAACTGCGAATTCAACATAGAATGATGTATGACATAACCACATCCACTCCTGAACTCATTTTAGTACCAAATGGCAAATTATATCAAGCAGAGAGCGCTATCACTTTTGTATCAACCTATCAACATCATAACACTAATGAAAGAACGGTCAAACAGACATTCCTTGTTGATTGTCAATCTCCACAAATAAGCAACGGCTAGAACATTCAAATTTTCTCCAAATTGTGGTTCTTAGCTCAATAAGTTTGCTGAATACTTTGGAGTTAATGACGATAACCGCGACATGTAGCTATATTTCTCAATAGGCAAGGCTAGTGTACTGACATTCTGAAGTCTAAGTGAAAGATTCATTTTTATTTTCCCATCGAATAAGACCACTTACGAACTCTACTTTAGTATCTTCAATGACTGCTCCATAACACATTGAATGTTATTTTTTGTGATCGTCCCAGGTGTTAAGGCAGAGCCATCCCTGTGGAGTGCAGTTCACGCTATAGCCAGTGAAGGACTAAAGAACACCTCTATTGTCTGGGTTATATCTAAAATCCAAAAAGAGTCTGTCGTGTATTCTGATAAAAGCACTAGTTACGCTCCTCACACGATGTTCAAAATAAGTGGAAAACCAATGCGGTAGCACTATATATGGGAAAGGACAAATTACAAAAACAAGAGTAAGTAGGTTCATAGAATGTCTAGCACGAAGTATGAATATTGCCGACTGGGAGAAATAGTAGCTAAAATTTTTTAGCAGTACGGTAATAATAGATTCTTCTATTCTCTCGTCCAGCGAAAAGGTGGTATCTGTGGCCGAGTAGTTATTGATGCTGTCTTGGGAAGCAACGTACTGGTTCCACATCTTCCCCAAACCTCTCATGTAATCATCTGCAAGCACTACGGCCTGAGTATCCCAATACTGCATGATCTGTCCTATCAGTACCTTACGATATTCATGAAGAAGATGATGTCCTTAAGAAGCCACCGAAACAACATGCGAAAAAATTCGAAAACTCTGAAGACAATAAATTAAAAAAGCTCTATTTCTAGAAGAACTAGGACCCGCACGACAAATTGCGATAACAAGTCACGTAATAGAAAAAATAACCTTACTTGTCTTATTTTGGCAAACAGAAATCATTGGGGTGCTTCAACATGTACCGAATAAGAATAATTACTCTGGTGTTGTCTGCTCAAACAACTACAACTACCAATATGAAAATTGGTGAAATTGAATAAAACTTAACACAGTGATAAATTCACCTTTATTGTTCAATGTTAGTGTCATTTCTACTGCAATATTGCACGATTCAGTGTGAAAAATGCACTAGTTGCGAACAACTGTTAGATGTACGATAAATTTTTATGGGAACATTTAGACGTAAAGTGTTTACAAGCAATTCAAAGCAAAGTACTTTATATTTGATAAGAAAGAATACTTTGGCACATTTACAATTTTATAAGAATGCGTAAATAAGGAATGATGAAACAAAATAGTTATATGTGCAGTTTGCCACCACACTACGACATCCGTTCTATCGGGTGGCACAGTTTGTCTCGCTTATCGAGTCGATCGCCGCCGTTTTCTGCATCTTTTACGTTCTCTTCAAATTCAGAAGAAATTCTCATCGCTCACCAAAACATCAAGGTTGCCATTCTAATAATTTTTTGATGAATCTTCAGATTTTTATTGCTGAAGATTTTATTTTTTTGATGAACCAGACAGCTTTTCTCAAATTTCCTCAAAGAGTTTTTTCTTCTTATAGGTTTTGATGTGTACTCTGTTCTTATCACACCTTGGTCATGCACTTGTGTATAGTATCTCAAAAGTAAGTTAGAGTTACTTGGATAATTTTATGTGAACCTCCAGACAGTTTAAGTATAACGGTAGAAAAAATTTCACAACATGGTGAAATATTGCTTGATCGCTGATGTGTTGGCAGCATCTAAAATTTTCATATGTAAAAAAGGTGGTTGAAAAAACAGCCCGCCATCAAAATACCAGTAAATTACTCTGAAAGCACCGCCACAGCGATTATTTTACCTTACGTTGAATGTAAAAAGTTCGTGTTGTCAGTTCCTCTTTATATGGGGTCGTCACCGACGAATTGACTGGACATGAATGGGACCGTGCTACTGATGAGGCCGAAAGGCCCGAAACATGTGCCTTGCACTAGATAAGTACCATAGCAGACCCACGAAAGACTCAAAATATGTCTAGAAGACGTATTGATATCGAGCGAGGTCTCAAAATAGTTGATTGAAAGATACTGTTACATAAAACATCAGCAGTTTGGAAGTTATGACCTGTATGATTAGCTAAAAAACTGACCACTCAGTATATGCCGAGTTCACTACAGTTTTCTTTGAACTTTTAGATAATAGTCTCTTTCACTAAGCGTTTACTCAGAATAATCTCTTTGGTTACAATAACGACATTGTTTGCAATATGTTAGAAGGCGAGACGAAGATATTAGGTCCTCTCATAAATTTCGGCACTAAAACAATAAACACCAAATTTTTAACTTGAAGTAAGGAGGATTACTTATTGACATTATTTAATTAGAATTTTCCAGCAAACATTTGGGTACACCGCTTGCCTATACTTACGTTTAAAACGGAGCTGTCTCAGGAACAAGCTCGCTTGCCACTCATGTGCGAATGACGTGTAGGGAAAATGTTAGTGAAGCGGGGCGTAAGATTAATAGAGCTTCCTGTAGACGGCCCAATCGTGACTCATCTTCCAAGATATCTCTAGCTTTAAAACATTCCGAACCACTTCCAAAACTGTCTGTTCTGCACTCTTATCATCCCCACCCCTCCCCCTACTCTTACATACTTCATTAATTTTACGCGCCTCTTCACAAGCATTTTTCCCTCCGCGACATTCGTGCATGAGTAGCAAGAGAATTTGTTCCTAAGACAACTCCATCTAAAAGCAAGTATAAACTAGTTGTATACCAAGATATTCAGAAGAAAATGCACCATACAACAGTGTTTTCAAGCAATTTTATTTACTTCTGGTTAATAAATTTGGTGCTTAATGCTCTAGAGTCAAATTTATGAGAAGACCTATCGATAACATAAAAAAACAACGCGAGAGTGTAAAGCGCTGGTAAGGATGCTCTATAATGAAAAAGTACTCATTAGTTCATTTCTGTGCTCCAATCACAAGTCTCATGCCATTTCAAAGATGTGGAGTGTCAGAGTAGATCTGCTGTGTGAGGAGCTAGAGCTAATGGTGAGATGAAAGGCTACGCGTAAGTATAGAACGCTAGTGAGAGGCTCTCTGTAATGTAAGTGCAGTTATTATTTCATTTCCGAGCTTCGAATTTGCAGGCCTTATGCTATGCCAGAAATGAAATTTTGAAATGCTGTCACCTGTCACTTGTCGTCCCGTTGATTGTTCGAGTGACTTGAGCGGATACCAGCAACACTTCCATTTTTCCCTTTCGTCTGCAAGAGTAGACCCAGTGGATCCTTCTCGCTCTAGGAAATTCGCTGAGCATCATATCCTTCTTCTATAGCTATTGTGAAGAAATCAGACCAACGGGTTCGGTGGTCTTCCTTTAGAGCGCTTGATGTCCCGAGGTTTCCAGTCGGTAAACGGTTCTCGCCCACCGGTTGTAGTTGAACCGCATCATGTATCCGTCCCACCTCATTCTCTATATCCTGGCCCGCAAAACGGACGTCTGTGCTTTTCGACCGTTGTCGTAAGTCGGAACTTTGGATCCTTCCTCTCATTTGCGAAATACGGGATACTCCTAGCATCGACCTTTCGACTGCGCGTTCGATAACGCCAAGTGATTTTTCATCCTGCTTACGTATCGACCAGGTTTCTGCTGCATACGTCACGGCAGGAATAATTGTCGAGTCGAAAAAGTGGGCACGGAGTCGGATGTTCTTTGTCCTCATCACTACATCTTCGATGCGCTCAACCTTCCCAAAGCCGCTCGTTTCCTCCTGCTCAACTCTGGAGCTAGGTCGTTCATCATGTTGATTTCACGACCTAGATAAGCGTAACTGGAGCATAATATTTCGTTCTGTTGAGCGTGAATGGGACATTCTAAATCGATCCGTTCCTCATGAACATCGTTTTCGCTAGATTTAGTTGAGGACTAATCTTTCCACAGGCGTTCAGCGGAAATCGGTCAACATTCGTTCCGCTTGGCTGATGTTTGGTGCTATGAGGACGATGATCGTCAGCAAAGTAGAAAATGGTTTGATTGTCGACCGTCAATTTTCACTAGCCATATCGTCCCATTTTATGTTCGCATGACGTTTTGTATGGTGGCAGTGAATCAGTTTTGGCGAATTCGTATCGCCTTGTCGAACCCCTCTTCTTAAGTCAGTGGTGATATTGTTGTAGAATGGAGATATTTTGGTAGTGAAACCTTTATAAAGCTCACGAAGGATCATTGTGTACCGAGTAGAGACGCCCGGTTATCCAGAGCCTCTATAACCGCTTCTGTTTCCGACTGAATCAAAGGCTTTTTTCAGATCGATGAAAGTGCAACAGACTGGTTGTTTGTACTCTCGCGAAAACTTCAATGAGTCTTGTCATCGTGTGGATGTGGTCGATGGTACTAAATAATTTTTGGAACCCTGCTTTCTTTGCATGGCTATCCTACGTCCAGTGTTCTGTCAATCCTGTTTGAGATGACTCGAGTAAAGAGTTTATAGACAACGGACAGCAAGCAGATTGGACGATAATTGCTCATATCGTGAAAGTCTCCCTTTCCTGAACAACGATAAGGTCTTGCTGGTTTTCTATTGAATTAGGACCTTGCATTCTGACAGGTAGCGAATGAAGAGCTGAGCCAGGGTGTTGATGAGAACTGGCGGCAGGTTTTCAGATGTTCTGGTCTAATCCTGTCTGAACCGGGTGTTGCTCTGTTCTTCACCGACAATATAGCATGTCGAAGTGCGGAGGAGAGGACCGGTGGAACGACATATTCATCCACTTTCAATTTATATGACGGCAAGAGGACATGGCTAGCGAAGAGATCCGAGCGGTACTGGTGTATGATTTTGTCCATAGCCCTTCTGGAAGCTGTAAGTGCCCCGTCAAACATCGAAGTGCAGTCATCTTGCTTATAATTGACGAAGCATCGCTGGGCTTTGCGAATGCTTTTCTCAGCTTTTGCAGCTTCTGCCATAACTGCTGCTTGTCCCTCTTTGAGGTCTCTTTTATCGCTTCTCTGCAGCGTTTCGTAAGTTCGGGCGTAAGATTTCGGCTGCCTGTAGATCGTGCGATTCCACGTTGACGTATCAGCTCGAGTGTCTGCGGGGACAAGCGTCTCTTCGTGACTTAGGACTCTCGGCTTTCATGGCGCTAACGCGAAGATATTCAACGAGCTGATCGTATTCTTCGTCGATGTTGTCGACAATGGTATCTTCTCAAGACCAACTAATGGTTTAAATACATCCCAGTTTGTAGTAGACTGGGACTTCGTTGTTTGAATTTAGCGTCTTTCTCTCCTCTCCGCGAAAAAAGGAACGTTGCGCGAAGGAGGAGATGGTCTGATCCCGTATAGAACTTAGGAACAACAGCGACATCGGTCAAGCAAAACCTTCCATTTACTAAGATGTGGTCTATTTCGTTATGGTATTCTCCATTGGGACACTCCCACGTCCATTGCTGAGAGTGAGGCTTTTGGAATTGTGAGTTACCATGGATGGTTTGGGTCGCCATGATAAACTCAGATAGTCCTCTCACCCTGTTCATTCCATTCTATTCCGTGGGTCCCAATGTGACGCTCTTCAGACGTTCTTCTAGGTCCAATTTTTACATCAAAATCTCCTACTATGACCTTGGAGAATGTATGATCTTCTTCTGAAGAATTTTTCGAGGTCCATATAAAACTCTCCGGCCTCGTCTTCGTCATAGCTTGATGTGGGTGCGTAAACAACGAAGATAGTCAAAGCCGGCATAGAACCACGTCGTTTCAATCGTAATCTTCCGGTATGGTTGTTAGTTGTTTGAATGAATGATGTTCACGGTGAAATTTGATTTGGCGAGGACGCCAACGCCACCTACACCTCTGCTATCGCATGTTCCAAGGAACACTTCTTCTCCGGTGTCATATACAGCGTGGAAAGAATGGCGTCTTCCCGTCTCAGCCAAGCCAATGACGTCGTACCTTATCCTTCTTGCTTGGATCAGTAGTTCTGCGGCGGATTCGTGAGCAAGGGTTCCTTCATTGTAGGTAGAGATCGTCATTTTAGTCCGTTTCAATCTTGGCAGCCTAGTTTGTCCCTGAGGATTTAGCAGCCTCTCCGTACTTGTCCTACCTGGCGCTGCTGTACTAAGGGCTCTTTCGGGATCAGAGAAACGAGGCCCATACTTCTTACTGTTTTGGCTTTTTGATACCCAACGAATAGCTTGCCATGCTCTAAACGTGGGGGTTGGGTACTCAAGAGTAGCTTGCCAGTCTCTCTCGGAGGAGCGGGAGGAGCTTATTTGTTACCGCTTCCCCATGTACTTCCCTGCCGCTTGATTACAGGCTTTTGGCCGACTTGACTCGTAGAAATAGAGTTTTTGTCAAGTCGGCGCTGCAGAAGCAGGGTTGCTCTCCCCTGAATCCACCTGCGTCTCTGGGAAGCACACCGGTCGCTTCATTTCGCGTTTATTCCCCTATCCACAGCCTGAGGACGCACCACGTGCCCTCGCGACTAACCGGGCGGGATCCCTCAGAGAGGGAGGTCCGTAGGAAAAATTGAAATCAATGGTGCCAAATAGGTGAGTAGCAGTCAATATGTATGTGCAGTCTGAACACGCCGCCACATGTCATTATGAAAGCCTTATGTGCATTCCAGCCATCTCCACTATACCTGATGAAGTGGAGATTTGTCGTATTATTGAGAGAAACGATTAATGCCGGTATTGTATTCTTGACTACTTCTTGATCGGCGCACCTCAAACTTCATCTCAACACACAGAGCGACTCTATTAAGAAGAATCGTGGAGTTCTATAGGATTTTCTAATGTCATAAGTCGAGCTCCAAGCGACAACTGCCAATATTTACCTGAGAAGATCGAAATTTTGCCAAATGAAAGTCCTAATAGCTCCACAATCCTAAGTGTACTTGAGGAACAAATGAGTTGTGCTTATAAAAAATTTAAATTTTTAATATCATCAATCAGTTATGTCCCAACATTTTCAGATTTATCAACTTCTTGTGTCATTTTTCACTGTGAGCGAATGCCAAATGTTTCTGCCACGAATGTTTTACATCATCACGCATTCATTGATTCTGTTGACGAACTATCTCATGCAAAAACACTTTAATAGGTTTGACCATTGAAAGAACTGTGGCTACAATCTTATCGACACCTACGAAACCTATTGTGCGTCTCTTGGCTCGATTCTCGTCACTATGCATGGTAATTAGTGATTTTTTTCAGAGTAGGGCATTTCATTCACATCAAATCTCTTCCCGAAAATCCTCTGAGGCCATGTTGGGCAGTTCGAATGCCTTGGTCGGTTACCTCGCATGTGCGAATATTCAACTCGCGCTAATCTTTTCGATTTGCGCAGTTTGTAAGACGTTTTTCAATAATCATAACATTTGTGAAGTCAAACTTCTGGATTGTTAAAAAAGTATTTTATGTGACCTTTGATAGGTCAGCGAATTTATGGTTAGGCTAATTTCCATCCAAGCTCTCTGTAGGTGCTAAATGAAATTAATTGCGTGGGCGCGTCTTTACAATGTTGTTCGACATCCAACATATTTCGCTGATATATCCTAAGTTGAAAACCTCTTTAGGAATCTTCTTTCTTAACAAATCCAGGAAAAGCTTGTAGAGATGTTGCGCGGTGTAATGCGCACAGTAGTGAGAAGAAGTGAAATGTAATTGGTCCTGAAGTGAGAGTGAATTAGAGTGGTAGTTTTTCTCCCCGTGTTTTTGCGTTGCATATATCGTGCACAACACGTATTATATGCATACACAGCTCTGCCTGCCTAAGTATGAATGGGATCCTGTACGTCCGACCAAGCGCTTACATCAAAAGATCCTCGATAAGTAAACTGCATTGTTATACCTCATATGGAGATTTAATGATGATTTCTAAAAATTATCTCTCGATTGACGTTTCTCACTCGCTTTTGATAGATTCAAATCAAGTCTGTTAGAGTGGTTCAAACCTTTCGATATTGATACGCAAACTGTGGCCTAAGCGCGTGATGACGGCTTCGCAATCAACAGAGTCACTCGCCCCTTATGAAAAGTGATGAAGTGCCAAAGATCTATACGCTCTAACCACGAAATAAAGTCAGGCTGTCGGCGTAACTACAGTATTATTAGTACTAGCCACAAGGCATCAACTGTAAAATGCGCCTGACTGCCATGATTTCTCTTGACGACAACGTACAATTCTTCAATGCGCCATTCTTTACCACAAGAGGCGATTAGCTCAGATGGTGGCAAAACCGTCGAAAACGAGCGTAAATGACGAACGGAGCGTAATGTATCATCCTTTGAAACAGTCTTAAGACATTCTTACAAACAAATATGCATTTTTCATAGAATCTGATCTCTCAACAAAAAGATTTGAACGAGCTACTTGACAGCACTTCCGTGAGGGTCAGCAAGACACATGATATTGAAAGTAATGTTCTTCTGTGGCCTGAGTTAATTTGACAATACATCAAGCACCTTTGACGTTCAATAGCAAACAAACGGAAACTCTAAAAACAGTTTCACACATTATAAGATGATTAAGTTGAATACAGAAAATGCTAATTATGGTAACAACCACATGCTAATTCCATTTGCAGCCAGTTTTCATGGTAAATAGCATTACCAGACTGGTTTTTGAGGTTGTTAATGTTAATCGATGATTGGTTCATTCGCTATATCACCTGTTTCACCTGGCCTTCCGTTAGTCGCCGAATAGACTCTAGCGGGCATCCGTAAGCATTTCACTTTTAACGAATCGCGTGCAAGAATCGCCCGTGGGTCCTCTTTGCCAAGTGGATTTGATGATCATGATAAGTTACTCTGGACGTTCAAAAATTTCGACTTCTATAAACCTCGACGACATTAATTGATGTATCAATTCGAGAAAACCTATCTTGATTAGCTGACGCGATGTGGGTAAAATAGTCGTAGAAGTAATTTGGCTGACGTATTCGGATACCCCTTCCTCAGAGCATGGACGCATGTAGTATTAGTACATTTAAATGATTCGCAGGATCCTATTTATATGCTACCTAGGTCAGATTAGAAAATCAAACAAGAAAGGATGCAGATGTCTTATGTTTCCAGTTCATTTCGGGGTTTTTGGAGCTTCTCTAAAATGCTTCAAGAGTTTTGCGCGTGAATGTTTTTGATTCGTAGCTAAGATCGTGACAGTCACATCAAAATCTTTTCTGTTGTGTTTCTGTGCTCTATATGAACCCAAAGCTTTGGTTTTATCTATTTTAGATTTGCTATCTAGATGCTCTTTTATGCGGATGAAAAAGTGGTCTACCCATTTCGCCTATATATTCTTCCCCGCATATCTTTCATGTAACCAAATAAATTGTGGCCCGATCTCATACAAGTCGCCTCTTCCGTCGGGCACCTTATACAGTTTTGGTATTGGACAATCGATCGTGAAATCCATTGCGGATCAGCTAATGGCGTAAATGGAAGTGAAATTTTAAGAACTGCCACGAATTTTCAAAACTGCATCTTTTCAAGCACCTTTCAATCGCGCTACTGGATTTCGTTGAATATATATGGCAGTTTGAAGGGGTTCTATTCAGGTGTGGAGTGTTGTTCTTTTGGGGCCTAATTCTACTTTTTGAACTTTCACGAGTGGCCGATTTCATGTAGCTAATGGATTTGGCTATTTCTCGCGCCAAGTTCAGCAATTCCTTCCTTTCCTCTTCTCCTGTGCACACATTTATTTTTCGAACAACTCTAGAATCCACTTCCAATTGCCATACATATCCATCGAAATCAGTAGCGCGATTAAAAGATGCCTAAAAAGATGCAGACTTGAAAATTCCCTAATAGTTATTGAATTTTCACCTCCCACCCTACACCATCAGCTGATCCATAGACTTTACGATGATTGTCCAATACCAAATACTGTATAATGTGACCAACGGAAGCGGAGATTGTATGAGATTGGGCACGATCTACTCCATTACATGTAAGGCACGCGCGGAAGAATATATAGGCA
This sequence comes from Parelaphostrongylus tenuis, assembly GCA_019055375.1. Lineage (NCBI taxonomy): Eukaryota > Metazoa > Nematoda > Chromadorea > Rhabditida > Metastrongylidae > Parelaphostrongylus > Parelaphostrongylus tenuis. The sequence continues at coordinate 10,714 of JAHQIW010001273.1, forward strand.
AAACGGGTAGACCACTTATCATCCGCATAAAAGAACATCCAGATAGTAAATCTAAAATAGATAAAACAAACCGTTATGTTTACAAAGGACACAAAGCACAGCAATAAAGATTTTGATGTGACTGCCACGATCTTAACGCAGGAATCAAAAACATCCACGCGCAAAACTCTCGAGGCATTCTGGATAAACGCCAAAAATCCGAAATAAACCGGAAGGACAAATGCGTCGCCATAACACGAGATTTCGCGCCCTTTCTTCGTTTAATCTTTCAAGCCAACCTAGGAAGCATACAAATAAGATACTCCGAATCGTTCAAATAGACTAATACTACACTCGTCCACGCTCTGGAGACGTCGGGTCGTCGAAACGTCAGCCGAGTGCTACTACGACTACTTTAGAAACTCGCGTCAGTTAATCAGATTAAGTTTTCTCGATTTCCATGTATCTGTAACTTTGGCTCAGTCTCTTCTACCAAGTCGAATGTATTCTCGTTGTGAGATGGGCCACCGAGGATTTCAGCCGATTCCGCCTAATGTTTATTAATTGCCGTTATGAGTTATTTCGCGTCTCATCTGCGTGATCATTGATTTTTGGTCGTTTATCTAATTCAAAGCATTGGATTCTTTCTCTTGCTTGCTAAGAATAAAATAATTCTGGCACTAAGTGATAAATCGGCGTGCAATAATTTAATACGATTTTAAACTATGCGTATGTAGCGAACTGGTTTCTCGTGGATATTTCAAGGTGTGATAATTGCTAAGTGGAAAAAGTGCGCATTAATGCTATCAAACGTTTCTAATATCATCATCTATTTCCACCTCTCCAACTTTATCGTGCGAATGTGGCCTATAGTACTGGATTCATATGCATACCCTGTATGTTCGCACGGATCTCTATCGCCTACTACACTGTCGATGTTGTTTAGGATGACTGTAAGCGACAACAGCAAGTAGATTGAGTGATGTTGCCGAAGTTGTGAAGATCTCCTTTTTTATACATCAACACGCTCTACTAGTTTCCCAATCATTAGGAACTTGGGCTCTGACAAGCAACATGTGAGAACCGAACCCGAGTTTTGAACCTGAGAACCGAGTGTGAGTTTTGATGATGATTTGGGAGACGTTTTTTAGGTGTTCATGTTTCTCATTCTACCCAGACCAAGTGCTGTTTAATTCCCTCAATGCTATAACTTGTCGTGTTGAGAGATTCCGGAAGAATTGCATATCCATCTTTATTTGATTCATTTGACATTAGGTAGGCAGAGCCATTAAAGGAATTTCAAAAGTACACTTGGATAATTTCCTTTCTTTTGTCATGTGGCAAAATCCTCCG
>JAHQIW010001274.1:0-13485 GCA_019055375.1 Parelaphostrongylus tenuis
GATTTGCACTCGACATGCGGTGATTTGATGAATCAGCGTTCATTTCATCATGAGTGGGGGTTATAAATTCTTCCGGGAGATCGGCTAAACCGAGAGGTGTCGTGCTACCTGATGATCCTTATAGGCCAAAGCAGCAGCCTGTCTAGTAACTGTATAAGTGCGGTATCAGACCTCATAAAGCTCCTGAACATGTTATCATGTTGACGAATGTTGTCCATAACATTCTGAGAAAGGTAAGACTCGCAGATTTGATTTTTCGGTTTCTGCACATTGGAAGTCAAAGTTTGAACTTTACCAACAGGCGTTTATCTTGGGAAACAAATGAGCTGATTTATAACATGGGAAATCATACAGCTCACAAGGAAAGTTTATTTATCGTACGAATTATTGAAATGTGCCCTGAAACGATGAAAGAGGCTCTTAAGAAAGTAAAAGTAGCAGTCATGGTTTGGGGTGCAGAAGCTGGCAAATACATTTTCAAAGCTCAACGAAGCTTCGATGATAACAAAACCAAAATGAATCAAAAGATCGACTGTTTTTTGAAACCCCGCAAAAACATTCAATATAATTCCACAAAAAAGAATGATTTAAGCCTGGAAAAACGAGGTTGTTACGCCAGGGTCATACACCGGTCCGTTTCGGAGGTAACGTCCTCCTGCGTCAGTGACCCCCGCCCCACATTCAGCCCTGCATTGAAGCAAGGAGGGAGGCGTATGTGGTGATGGAACAGTGTACAATGACACTGGTCCATCACCACCCCTCAGTCGATGGATTTTTTGCTGTTAGATCAAAACTAAATCAAAAGATCGACTGTTTTTGAAACCCCGCAAAAAACATTCAATATAATTCCAAAAAAGAATGATTTAAGCTGAAAAACGAGGTTGTTACGCCAGGGTCATACACCGGTGTTTCGGAGGTACGTCCTCCTCGTCAGTGACCCCCGCCCACATTCAGCCCTGCATTGAAGCAAGGAGGGAGGCGTATGTGGTGATGGAACAGTGTACAATGACACTGGTCCATCACCACCCCTCAGTCGATGGATTTTTTGCTGTTAGATCAAAACTAAATCAAAAGATCGACTGTTTTTGAAACCCCGCAAAAAACATTCAATATAATTCCAAAAAAGAATGATTTAAGCTGAAAAACGAGGTTGTTACGCCAGGGTCATACACCGGTGTTTCGGAGGTACGTCCTCCTCGTCAGTGACCCCCGCCCCACATTCAGCCCTGCATTGAAGCAAGGAGGGAGGCGTATGTGGTGATGGAACAGTGTACAATGACACTGGTCCATCACAACCCCTCAGTCGATGGATTTTTTGCTGTTAGATCAAAAAGATCTGATCTGCTGTTAGATGTGGTGATGGACCAGTGTCATTGTACACTGTTCCATCACCACATACGCCTCCCTCCTTGCTTGCAATGCAGGGCTGAATGTGGGGCGGGGGTCACTGACGAGGAGGACGTACCTCCGAAAACACCGGTGTATGACCCTGGCGTAACAACCTCGTTTTTCAGCTAAATCATTCTTTTTTGGAATTATATTGAAAACCAAAATGATTGCACCTTGACGTCCTCGCGGATCGGTTACATCCTTTAGAAAAGAAATGGAGTATCTAAGTGTACTTTTGAACTTTCTATAATGGCTTTGCCTATCTGTGTCAAATGAATTAAAGAAAGATGGATATGCAATTTCCCGGATTCTCCCAACACGACATGTTATAGCATTGAGGGAATCAAACAGCACTCAGTCTGGGTGAAATGAGAAACTAAACACTTGAAAAACGTCTTCCGAATCCTCGTCAATACACTGATCGGTTCTAACATGTTGCTTGTCAAAACCCAAGGTTTCTAATGAATAAGAAACTAGCAGAGCATGTTAAATGTATAAAGAAGGATATCTTACAACTTCTGCCAACACCAACAATAATTTACTTGCTGTTGTCGCTTAAGTCATCTTAAACAACATCAACAGTGTAGTAGGCGATGGAGATCCGTGTGAACATACAAGGTCAGCATATGAATCCAGTACTATAGGTCACATTCGCACGATAAAGTTGAAGAGGTGGAATTGATGATGACATTAGAAGCGTTTGATAGCATTAGTGCATACTTTTTCCACTCAGCAATTATCATACAGTAACATATCCACGAGAAACCAGTTTGCTACATACGCAAAATGTAAGATCGCATTGAATTATTGGACGCCAATCCATCAGTTAATCCCAGAAAAACGTATTCTGATTAGCTGACGCGAGTTGCTAAAAAAGTCGTAGTAGCAATTCGGCCGACGTCCGACGACCCGCCGTCTTCAGAGCGTGGATGTATATAGTATTAGTCTACTTGAACAACTGGAGATATCTTATTTGTATGCTTCCTAGGTCAACTTGAAAAATTGAACGAAGAAAGGGCGCGAATTCTCGTGTTATGGCGACGCACTCGTCCTTTCGATTCATTTCGGGGTTTTTGGCGTCTAACCAGAATGTCTCAAAAGTTTTGCGCGTGGATATTTTTGATTCCTGCGCTAGGATTGTGACAGCTACATCAAAACTTTATGCTGTGTTTTTGTGCCTTATGTAAACCTAAAGGTAAAGTGTTCTACTCGTTTCACCTAAATATTCTTCCACGTATGCCTTACATGTAATGGAATAGATCGTGCCCAATCTCATGCAATCCTCGCTTCCGTTAGGCACGTTATACAAATTTTGGTTATTGGATAATCAATCGTAAAGTCTTTTGCGGATCAGCTGATGGTGCAGAGTGGGAGGTGATATTTCAATAACTATCACGGAATTTTCAAGACTGCATCTTTTTAAGCATCTTTCAGTCGCGCTACTGATTTCGATGGTAATGTATGGCACTTTGAAACGGATTTTAGAGTCACTTGAAGAAAAGTGTGCACTGGAGAAGAGGAAAGGAACAAATCGCTGAATTTGGCGCGAGAAATAGCCTTATCTATTGGTTAAATAACATCGGCCACTCGGGAAAATTCAAGAAGTAGAATTAGGCCCAAAAGAACAACACTCTACACCTAAATAGAATCCCCTTTCAACTGCTATTTTCGTCCAACAAAATCAGTAGCACGATTGAAAGATGCTCAAAAAGATGCACTTTGAAAGTTCCGTGGTAGTTTTTGAATTTTTCACCTCCATCTCTACGCTATCAGCTAATCCGCAATAGACTTTTCGATCGATTGTCCAAAACCAAAAACTGTATAACTGCCCAACAGAAGAGGGGATTGTATGAGATCGCGCCACAACTTATTGGGTCACATGTAAGACATGCGGGGAAGACTACATAGGCGAAACGGGTAGACCACTTTTTCATCCGCATAAAAGAACATCTAGATAGCAAATCTAAAATAGATAAAACCAAACACCTGGGTTTATATAGAGCACAAAAACACAATAAAAAGATTTTGATGCGGCTGTCACGATCCTAGCTTAGGAATCAAGACATTCAGGCGCAAAACCCTTGAGGCATTTTGGAGAAGCGCCAAAAACCCCGAAGTAAACCGGAACGCAAGACCTCGCCCCCTTTCATCGTTTGATTTTCCAACCTGACCTAAGTAGCATATAAATAAATCCTCCGAATCATTCAAGTAGACTATTACTACATGCGTCCATGCTTTGAAGAAGGGGGTGTCGCGGAAACGTCAGCCGAACTACTTCTACGACTATTTTACAAACATCGCGTCAGCTGATCAAGATAGGTTTTCTCGTGATATATCAATTAATATGTCGAGATGAGTAAAAAGTCGAAAATCGGAGTAAACTTCTCATGATCGACAAATCCACTTGGCAAAGAGGATTCAGGTGTGATTCTTACACGCGATTGAGAAAAGTGAAATGCATACTGGTGCCCGCTAGAGTCATTCGACGACCAACGGATTGGCAGGTGAAACAGGTAATATAACAGATGAACCAATCATCGATTGACATTAACAACCTCAAAAACTGGTCCGGTAATGAATGCTATTTACCATGAAAACTGACTGCAAATGGAATTAGTATGTGGTTGTTACCATTATTGCTTTTTTTGTATTCAACTTAATTATCTCATAATGTGGAAAACTGTTATTAGAGTCTCCATTCGTTTCTATTGAACGTCAGAGGTGCTTGATGTATTGTCAAATTACTCAAGCACAAGAACATTACTATCAATATCATGTGTCTTACTGACCCTCAACGGAAGTGCTGCCAAGTAGCTCGTTCAATATTTTTGTAAGAATGAAATTCTATGAAAATGCATATATGTTTGTAAGTATGTTTTAAGCCTGTTAAAGGTTGTATGCATTACTTTGCGTTCTTCGTTTATGCGCGTTTCGACGGTTTTGCCACCCATCTGAGCTACTTCTCTCGTCGTGAAGATGGCGCACCGAAGAATCGCACGATCTCGTCAAGAGAAGTCATTGTTGTCAGCGCACTTACAGTCGATGCTTAAGGATAGTACGAATATACTGTAGTTACGCCGAAAAACCATGACTTTTCCGTGTTTAGAGTTAAATATATTTTTTACTCCATCACTTTCATAAGAGGCGAGTGGCTTTGTTGATTGCGAAGCCGTCATAACGCGCTTAAGCCACGAGCAGAACATAGCGCATTGATATTAAAAAGGAATCGTTAAATCTCCATCTGAGGTATATCAATACAGTTTACTCATAAAGGATCTTTTGATGCAAGCGTTCGGTCGGACGTATAGGATCTCATCTATACTTAGGCAGGCAGAGCTGTGTATACGTATAATACGTGCTGTGCACGTTATTTGCAACGAAAAACAAGATGAGAAAAATTATTACTCTAATTCACTCTCACTTCAGGATTAAGTACATTTCACTTCTTGTCACTACTTTGCGCATTACACCGCGCAACATCTCCACAAGCCTTTCCTGGATTTGTTAAGGATGGAGAATCATAAAGAGATTCCAACTGAGGACATATCAGCGAAATACGTCGGATGTCGCTCAACATCGTAAAGATCCGCCATGCAGTTAATTTCATTTAAGACCACAGGAAGCTTGGATGAAAATTAGCGTAACAATGAATTTGCTGGTCATCAAAGGGTTACATCAAATAAGTTTTTTAACAATCCAGGAAATTTTACTCTCACAAAATCTCGTTAAAATTATTTATAAAAGGTCTTACAAACTGCGCATTCGAAAAAATCAGCGCGAAATTCTCACAACTATGTTGTTTATAATTTTGATATTGGAGAGATGAACACTAAAGTTATCAGCCGAGAGTAATCAAATCAGATGATTTTGGTGTCATACACATTTGCATTTTCTTGCAGAACATCTCTTTACTCATCTACACTAAGACTAAGCTGTCGTGGGAACAAATTCGCTCGCGACTCATGTACAATTGACGCAATTTAAAGGATACAAGTGAAGTGGTATGCAAGATTACTGAGTTTGGGAAAATGATGCAGTTGCAGAAAGGAATAATCATAAGTTGTTTCGCGGAATTCAAAGGTGGAGAAAACAGTCCGGAGGACTCTCGGCAGTTCAAAGGAAGCTCCATTTATCTTGCGTACCGTTTCACGAGCATTTTTCCTACGAGCCATTCGTGCTTGACTAGCAAGCGAATTTGTTGTTACGGACAGATTCATCTCCCTAGTATAGGCAGCGTGTGCACCAAAAGGTTCACAAGAAAATGCACAAAATAAAAATCATGCAGTTCCAAGTATTTGAAATCAATAAATTTGGTGTTTACTACTTTAACCCCAAAACTTATGGGATGGCCTGATACTATAAACTTGGCGGCTTAAGTCCTAACAAATTCGTCTCCTTTGAAGTAGAAACCAGTAGAAAACAAGTTTGAATAAGGTACAACATCCTTCGTTTCAGAAACCCGGGAATGAACAAAGGGGAAAGTGTTTGAACATAACAATTAATTAACACCTTAGAGTCAATTCTTTGCTTTACAAAAGTCCAGCAATGATCAAAGGAGAGAGCGGTTGAACATAGCATATGATCTGAGACCTTATGTCAGGTTGTTCTCTAATGTTTTCTAGTGGCTGAGTGAGGTTCTTTCACAGTGTGATATAGTACACCAATATCCTTTTCTGTATGAGTGGTTGAAGGTGAGTTTTTTGGAATTTCCCAATTATAGGAAAAAAAAACCGAACGACTAGACAACTGTCAGTATAAGGCGCTTTCTGAGCTTTGAGAAAGGCCAGATTGCCAGAACGTAAGTTACCAAATTTGAATGAAACGTTCCAACCTCGCCATGTTTTGTTTCAAAGGGACACTCTTAAGATACCATCATATAACATAGAGTGTGTCATATTGCCTATTTTCCAATTTCGAAGGTTTGGTGGGCTGAATTAACGCGCTGACTGATAATAACATGAGAAGGACCTGTAATGCACGAAATTTCGAAACTCCCGGGTTACACATAGCTTATGATAGCAACAATGAAAGATAACAATGACACTACATGTAGGTACCAAATATTGTTCAGCGTCGTACTGTAACGCACAAATATTACTTTGTATCATTATAGTTTTTTTCCTCGGTCGAATATGACAGTTTACCTGAGTAGACTGTTTGCATATGCAAGTTTAACCGACTCAGGCATTCGAACAGCCCAACAATACCTCAGAGAATTTTAGAGAAGAGATTTGATGTGAATGAAATGCTCTACTCTGAAAAATCTGTTACCAGCATAGTGACGAGAATCAAGCCAAGAGACGCACAATAGGTTTCGTAGGTGTCGACAAGAATTGTAGCCACACTTCTTTCAATGGTCAAACCTATCAAAGTGTTTTGCATGAGATAGTTTGTCAACAGAATCAATGAATGCGTGATGATGTAGAACACTCGTGCAGAAACATTTGGCATTCGCGCAGAGTCAAAAATGACACAAGAAGTTTGATAATCTGCAAAAAAATTTAACATAAACTGATTAGATTATACTAAAAATTAATAAATCTTCTATAAGCACAACACATTTGTTCCTTGAGTATATTGTGGCGCTTTTAGGACTTAGGACTTTATTTCACAGAATTGATCTTCTCAGGCAAACATTGCAGTTGTCGCTTGGAGCTCGACTAATGTACACTTGAAAATCATATAGAACTCCACGATTCTATTTAATGGAGTTGCTCTATGTGTTGAGATAAAGTTTGACTTGTGCCGATCACGAAGTATTCAGGAATACAAAACCGGCATCAATCGTTCTCTAAATAATACGACATATCTCACATTCATCAGTTAAAGTGGAGATGGCTGAATACACATAAGCCTTCATAAGGGCATGTGGAGGCGTGTTCAGACTATACTTTACATTGACTGCGACTCACCTATTCGGCAACATTTATTTCAATTTTTCCCACGTACCTCCCTTGTTGAGGTTTTGAGTTAAGGAAGGATCCCACTCGGCTAGTCGCGAGGGCACGTGGGAGCGTCTTCAGGTGGCGGATAGGTAGATAAACGCGAACAAGCGACCGTGTGCTTCCCAGAGACGCAGGTGGACTCGGGGATGAGCTCCCTGCTTGCAGCGCCGACTTGACAAAACTCTATTTCTACGAGTCAAGTTGGCCAAAAGCCTGTAATCAAGCGGGTGGGAAGCACATGGGAGGCGGTTAAGAGTCGCCTCTAACAATAAGCGCCTCCCGCTCCTCCGAAAGAGACTGGCAAGCTACTCGGTACCCAACCCCCACGTTTAGAGCCTGGCAGGCTATACGTTGGGTATAAAAATGCCAAAAACAGTAAAAAATAAGGGCTTCATTCCCCTGATTCCAAAAGAGCCCTGGTGCGGCAACGCCATCTGGGACGAGTACGGAGAGGCTGCTGAAATCTCAGAGCCAAACTAGGCTGCCAGGATCGAAACGGTCTTAAACGGCGATCTGTACCTACAATGCGAGAACCATCGCCTACGAACTCGCTGTATAAGATCTACTGATTCAAGCAAGAAAATAAGGTACGACATCATTGGCTTGGCTGAGACAAGAAGACGCCATCCTTTTCTTGCTGTTTATGACACCGGAGAAGAACTGTTTCTTGGAACATGCGATAGCACAGGTGTAGGCGGCGTTGGCGTCATCGTCATCGAATTTGGCCGTGAACGCCGATTCGTTCAAACAACTAACATCCCGAATCAAACGATTACGGTTGAAACGATGTCGTTCTATGCCGATTTTGATATTTTGATCATCTTCGTTGTTTACGCACCAACATCAAGCTGCGACGCAGACGAAGTCGAAGCGTTCTGAATTCACTTCGAAAAACTCTTCAGAAGAAGATCATGAATTCTTCAAGGTCATTGTCGGAGATTTTGACGCAAAAACTGGACCTAGAAAAATGTCTGAAGAACGTCACATAGGAACCCACGGACTAAGATGGACATGAACAGGGTGAAAGGCTATCTAAGTTTATCATGACGACCTAAACCATCCATGGTAACTCGCAACTCCAAAAGCCTCTTTCTCAGCGATGGACGTGGGAGTCCCCCAATGGAGAGTACCACAACGAAATAGATCGCATCATAGTAAATCGACCGATGTAGCTGTTGATCCTGAAATCTACACGGGATCATACCATCGCCTCCTTTGCGCAACGTTCTGTTTTTCGCGGAGATGAGAGAAAGCCGCTAATTTTGAACAGCGAAGTCCCAGAGCTATCACAAAACTGGAATGTATTCAAATCATTAGTCGAATCTTGGAAAGATACCGTTGTCGACAACATCGACGAAGAATACGATCAGCTCGTTGAATATCTTCGCGTTAACGCCATGAAAGCCGAGAGTCCTAAGGTCACGAAGAGACGCTTGTCTCCGCAGAAACGTTCGAGCTGATACGTCAATGTGGAATTGCACGAGCTACAGGCAACCGAAACCTTGCATCCGAACTTACGAAACGCTGCAGAGAAGCGATAAAAGAAGATCTCAAAGAGAGACAGCAGCAGTCATGGCAGAAGCTGCAGAAGCTGGGAAGAGCATTCGCAAAGTCCAGCGAGGCTTCGCCTATTACGAGACCAAGATGATTTCACTCCGATGTCCTGACGGGACACTTACAGCTTCCAGAATGGCTATGGAAAAATTCATCCACTAATACTACTCGAATCTCTTCGCTAGCCATGTCCTCTTACCGTCATATAAATTGAAAAAGTAAGAGTATGTTATTCCACCGGTCCTCCCTTCCGCAATTCGACATGCTATGTCGTCGGTGAAAAACAGAACAACACCTTTTGAAGTTTATGAGCTCTTTACTGGAGTCATCCTAAACAGGATTGACAGAAGACTGGGCGAAGGACATCCATGCGATCAAGCAGGGTTGCGAAAAGGATTTAGTACAATAGACCACATCTACACGATTACAAGACTTATTAAAGTTTTACGAGAGTACAAAAAAACCAGTCTGTCGCACTTTCATCGATCTGAAGAAAGCCTTTGATCCAGTGGAATCAGAAGCGGTTATAGAGGCTCTGACCAACCAGGGCGTCCCTACTCGGTACATAATGATCCTTTATGAGCTTTATGAAAAAATTCACGACCAGCATATCTCCATTCTACAACAATATCACCAACGACGTAAGAAGGGGTTCGACAAGCCGATACAATTTCGCCACAACTGTTAGCTGGCACCTTACAAAACGACATGCGAACATTAGAATGAGACGATATGATAGTGAAAGCTGACGGTCTACAACTTGAACTATCTTTCCTTTGCTGACGTTACCGTCCTTACATCACCAAACATCAACCAAGCGGAACGACCGATTTCGATGACGCCTGGAAAGATTGGTCTTCAACTATAGCGAAAACGATGTTCATAAGGAACGGATGGATTTAGACTGCCCTATTCACCCACGGAACGGCAATTTTTCGAATGCTCCAGTTACGAATATCTGTGTCGTGAAATTAGCATGATGAACGACCTAGCTCCAGAGTTGAGCAGGAGGAAAACGAGCGGCTTGAGGAACGTTTAAGAGCATCGAAGATGTAGTGGAGAGGACAAAGAACATACGACTCCGTGCCCACTTTTTCGACTCGACGATTATTCCTGCCCTAAGGTATTATTCTGCCTGACGATGCAGCAGAAACCTGTTCTCTACGTAAGCAGAATGAAAGATCACTTGGCGTTAGCGGAAAGCGCATTCGAAAGGTCGATGCAAGGAGGTTCTCGTATGTCGCAAATGAGAGAAAGAATCCAAGTTCCGATTACGACAACGATCGAAAATTAGAGACGCCGTTCTACACGCCAGGATATCGAAAATAAGGTGGGCCGGACACGTGATGCGCTTCAACGACAACCGATGGACGAGAGCCGTTACCGACTGGATTCCTCGGGATGTCAAGCGCTCTAGAGGAAGACCACCTACCCGTTGGTTCGATTTCTTTACGAAAGCCATAGAGGAAAATTATGATCTCAGCGAATCCCTAGAGCGAGGAAGACCCACTGGGCTACTCTTGTACGAGAAATGGAAAAATGGAAGTGTTGCTGGTACTCGTTCGAGTCGCTCGACGATCACGGGGCGATTGAGAGACAGCATTTCAAATTTTTATTTCAAGAATGACATGAGTCCTGCAATCTCAAACCTCGGAAAGAAATAATAAGTGCACTTACACTTCAAAGAGCCTCTCCTTAGCGCTCTATGCCACACGTAGCCTTTCATCTCAACCTTTAGCTCTAGCTCCTCATAATTAGGTCTACTTTAAATTCCACTTCTTTGAAATTGCATGAGGCTTGTGATTGGAGCACAGTTAAAACTAATGAATACTTCTTCTTTACAGAGCACCCTTACCAGTGCTTTTTACTCTCGCGTTGTTTTTTATCTTATTAATAGATCTTCTCATAAATTTGGCTCTAGAGCAATAAACATCAAATTTACTAAGCAGAAGAATAAAATTGATCGGAAGCACTATCAAATGGTGTACTATCTTCTAATTAACTTGGTATACAAGTAATCTATACTTGCTTCAAGATGGAGCTGTCTTGGGAACAAATTTTCTTGCGACTCATGCACGAATGTAGCGTAGGGGAAAATGCTTGTGGAGCGGCGCGCAAATTTAATGAAGCTTGTAAGGGAGGTGGGAATGATAAGGGTGCCAAACAGACGTTTAGGAAGTTGTTCGGAATGTTCAAAGCCAGAGTTATCTAGGAAATAAGTTACGATGGGGACCGTCTACAGAAGCTTTATTGATCTTACGGCCCCCTTCACTAACAATTTCTCCTGCACGCCATTCGCGCATGAGTGGCAAGCGAATTTGTTTCTAGACAGCTCCATCTTGAGGTAAGTACACGCAAGCTTTTACCAAAATGCTCGATAGATAATTCGTAATTTAAAGTGTCAATAGGTGATTTCAGTTACTTCTGGTTAAAAACTTGGCGTTTATTGTTGTAGTGCCGGTAATTATGAGAGGACCCAATATCCTCGTCTCGCCTTCCACTGAATTGCAAACCATGTCATGAATGTAACAAAAGAGTTTATTCTGGGTAAACGCTTAGCTAAAGAGACTATCATCCAAAAGCTTGAAAAAAATTGTAGTGAACTCGGCATCTGAGTGGTTAAGCTAATCCTACAGATCATGAACTCCAAGATGCTGATGTTCTATGTAATAATATCTTTCATTCAACTATTTTGAGACGTCGATATCAGTACGTCCTCTAAAAATATTTCAAGCTTTCATAGGGTCTGCTATGGTACTTTTAGTGCAACGCACTTTTTTTCGGCCTTTCAGCCTCATCAGTTTGCAAGGTCCCAATCGGGTCCAGTCAGTTCGTTGGGGACGACTTCCTATAAAGAGTAAATGACACCGAACTTTTTACATTCAACGTAAAGTAAGATAATCGCCGTGGCGTTTTTCTAAAGTATTTTAAAGGGATTTTGATGCATGTTGTGGGATTTTTATACCGTTATACTTCAACTAATTCTCATATCTCCACCAATCATATCCCGCGCTCATGGCTCACCAGGCCATCCATCCCCTCCGCGGTCGGTATATTGGTATCAGACTGGTGTCAGACTTGTTTGGGAGGATAAGCAGCACTGACTTGCTTCAGTGGGAGGCCACCGCGAGTCATTGTAAGGCCGATGTGCATTCAATCACCTATAACGAAGTTAAAAATTGAAGTCGAATGCATAGCGCATTCCTCAGGGTTTGATTAACGCCGAGAGCTTATCCTTTATCCTTCATACTTCAACTATCTAGAGGTTCACATTAAACCTTCCAAGTATAACTTACTTTTGAGATACTATACACAATTGCATGACCAAGGTGTGATAAGAACAGAGTACACATCAAAACCTAAAGAAGAAAAAACTTTTTGAGAAATTTGGGAAAAGCTGTCCGATTCATCAAAAAATGAATTCTTCCAGCAACAACAATTTGTAGACTCATCAAAAAATCATTAAAATGACAACCTTGATGTTTTGGTGAACGATGAAACTTCTTCTGAATTTGAAGAGAACGTAAAAGATGCAGAAAACGGCGGCTATCGACTCGATAAGCGAGACAAATTGTGCCACCCGGTAGAGCGGGATGTCGTAGTGTGGTGGCAAACTGCACAAATATTATTTTGTTTCATCAATCCTCATGTTAAGCATTCTTATGAAGTCGTAATGTGGCAAAGTATTCCCTTTTTCCAAATATAATGTACTTTACTTAGATTGCTTGTAAACACCTCACGTCTAAAAGTTCCCATAAAAAATTTCCCGTACACCCAGCAGTTCCTCGCAATACAGATGCAGTTTTTCGCACTGAATCGTGCGTTATTGCAGTAGAAATGACACTAACATTGAACAATGAAGGTGTAATCTATCACTGTGTTAAGTCTTATTTAAAAAAAAACCAATTTTTCTTAGTGGCTATGTAGTTGTGTTTGAAACAGACAACACCAAAGTAATTATTTTTATTCGCTACATGTTAGAGTACCCAATGATTTCTGTTTTGTCAAAATGAAACAGTTAGTTATTTTTTCTATTTTATCTGATTTGTTATCGTGATTTGTTGTGCGGTCCTAGTTCTTCTATGAATAAGGTGTTCTTTGATTTATCGTCTTCAAAGTTTTCGAATCCTTCGCTTGTTGTTTTCGGTAGTCATGAGGATATCATGTCCTTTATAAATAACGTAAGGGTACTGATAGGGCAGATCATGCAGTATTGGATAGTCAGGGCCGTTTGTGCTTGCAGATGATTACATGAGATGGTTTGGGAAGATGTGGAATTAGTACGGCTGCTTCCCAAGGACGGCATCATTAACTACTCGGCCATAGATACCGACCTTTTCGCTGGACGAGATAATCGAAGAAACTATCAATCCCGTACTAACTAAAAATTTTAGCTATCTTTTCTCTCTCGGCAATATTAATACTTCGTGTTTGACCGTTCTATGAACCTACTTTACTCTTGTTTTTGTAAGTTTGTCCTTTCCTACATATAGTGCTACCGCACTGGCTTTCCACTATCAAAACCCTTCATCGAACATCGTGTGGGGAGCGTAATTATTGCAACTATCAGAATATGCGACAGATTATTTCTGGATTT